>JACEFZ010028209.1:22500-217500 GCA_014155875.1 Cepaea nemoralis
GGTAGACGTGTTCTCACTTTTGCTCCGCCTTGTTGGCCTAGATCTGGGATCTCTGCTTGCTGGTTTACAAATCTTGTCAAAGAACGGGCAGGCATTCGGTGATCGTGGCAGCTTAGTGATCAACATACAGGAGCCGCAAGCCAAGGTAAAGGCGATCACTACCAGCCCTGCCACGGTTATTATTGCAATAGTGTGTGCCTGGACGAGACCTACGTGTCTCGGAAGCTGATGTGTTTGTCCAAACTTAAATGTTAACGTACTGGTAGGGACATAACATTGATCAGAACTTCGTGAGCAGCACATGCAGTGGGCACCGTGTGTCGTGTGATTGCTGGCAAAGGATAAAGCAACAGATGATGTATTACTCACAGTAACAGATGCACCACTAGACAGCTCACAGACCACTGTCATAGGCAGAGGTTTCAATCTACTGTCCTTGACCTCGCAGACAAATGATGCAATGTTGTTCCTAAAGATTTCGTGTTTGCCAAGAACAGTTCCATTGCCGTCAGACAGTTTAAAATGTGCAGTCTGCGAATGATAGCAAATCTGAACTGTCTTCGAATCCGAATACACTGTCTCTTTAAAATTTGCACTGGTGAAATTTAATGCGCAAGTAACTGTTCTGGTGGCATTCGCTGTTTCGGGTGTGATTGTTAGTATGGACACGTACGAGAAATACTTTCCCCTGCGCTCTTTATTTGTTTCAGAGATTCCTTCTGTAACTTTCAAACTGTCCAAATACCACAAAAAGCGGGGAACCCCATCATCAAACCACATTGCTCTGCTTTCTATATATCTATAAAGATAGCATTGGGTATCCCCAGACAATTGGTTGATATTTATATATGGTTTAAGAGTGACATATGATTGGCAACTCCTGTTAATGACGTCAGAAGTTACTGAGATATTTCTAACGTTTGGGAAAACACTAATGGAGAACTTGTATAGCCCGGATTCGTTGGCATACAAAACGTGAGAGCAGTTGCTTTTGTAGTAATGTGTACGTGAATTAACAACATCATGCCGCTTCATACGAATTGGTCCTAATTCCGATTCATTATTAAATGAAATAGTTATTTGACAGACAATATCGGGATAGAAGTTGTCAATTTGACACCACACCAAAATATCTCCCGGATCTGTCAAGATGGCGGTATGGCAGTCGACGAGCTGTGGCGGGGAATATACGCCTGCTAGAGTCCACGCCTTGACTGATGTAGTAACTTGATCGAAGTAATCCAGGACACTACATTCAAAGCTGGAGCGCCTATGCTCCACGGATACATTCATGATGGTCAAGTTGCTAGAGTACTCACGTCCGATTCCGGAATAAGCTCCTATATATGACTGGTACTGTGTGTTCTTACATGAGCTGTTATGGCACGTGGATATGATAACAGGCTTGTGTGAGTCCCAGGTCACCAGCCAGACAATATTCCTGTGAATAAAATGTAACTAGCGTGAACTATGGAATCAGATAAATATAGCGACATGAAATAGACAGACAAAGAAATGTTACTGCCAGCAGAGGTAATGTGGTGGCGGTGGTGTAGTGGCTAAAGGCTGGCTTTCTGGCCTGGTGGTCATGCGTTCGTATCCACGTTGACCTGGACTGTGAGGTGGACGCAGCCTTTAATGGGTACCCGGGAAAGGTAAGGAAAGTAAAGACGGATGGGTGGTGTGATATTCTCAGATCACCAACATGCTGTGATATTCTCAGATCACCAACATGGCGGCTGTCTATCGACTGGTCTATACAAGTATAGTGTAACACCAGATACCCTGTGCAGCTGGAAGTAGCTCAAAGGGCACTTGACTGCTGCTGTTTGATTAGAGATCATCATCATAATCATCATCATCTTCCACGTCTGCCGTCAAGCGTCGTGGGGAGAAATAATTTGCGTTCCAGCGCCCTGTGGACGGCACTGGATAGTGTCATTCCGTGTGGTTGTACAATGTCTCTGATGTCGTCAATCCATTTTCTTCTTGGACGTCCTCGTGGTCTCGTCGCAGATGATCTTTGATGTAAGGCCAGTGATGGTAGTTGCTGAGTTGCATTCTAACGACATGGCCAAACCACTTGATCTTCTGTCTTTCAATAAATGTGGCACAAGGTGTTGATCCTACAGTCTGTCTGATAGTAGCATTTCTTACTCGGTCTCGGATTGTTAAGTTGGCAGCTCTCCTCAGGCATCTCATTTCGCAGGTGTTGATTTTGCGAAGGTGTAATTTGGATAAAGTCCAGGTTTGAGATTGGTAGCATAGGGTTGGTGTGAATATGCTGTTTATTATCTGTCGTTTTGCGGACATGGGTATGTTTGGATGTTTCAGTAAGGGTGATAGTTGATATGTAAGTGCACTAGCTTTTTGACATCTGATTTCAATTTCTCTGTCCAATCTGCCATCTTCTGTGATCATACTTCCAAGATATTTGAATTCTTTAACTTGTTTCAGAGGTGTGTTATTTATCTGTATATTTAGTGGGCCTGGCGATCTGCTAACTTGCATTACTTCGGTTTTGGCTGTGTTTATACTCATATTGTATCTGCTGCAGGTTGAACTCAGATTAGTAATATGATTTTGTAGTCTGCCCTCGTCGCTGTAAAACAGGCACTGATCGTCTGCAAATAGAAGTTCATTTATTCCCTGTGGGTCAAGTTGTTTCATCTGGAGTAAAGAGTTCTAAATCTTTCTGAATCTGTTCTGTCGAGACTTGCTTCTTTTGAAATTCTGTCCATGTAGATATTGAATAGCAGGGGAGAGAGCACACATCCCTGCCTCACTCCTGTATTGACTGTGAACATATCTGATATACCTGCCTGTGTTCTTACTGCACTTTGGCTCGAGTGGTACATGGCTATGATGTTTTCTAGCAGTTGCCCTTCTATCCCATAGTCTTCAAGAATGGTCCATAATTTGTATCTGTCTACTCTATCAAAAGCCTTTTCCTGATCCACAAACACAATATGCTGCTGGTCACTATATTCAATAGTTTTTTCACAAATTTGTCTAAGTGTAAATAATCAATCAATCAATCATGTGCCATGCCGGAAAGCGTGGGCGGTCATGATTCGCCATTTCACTCGATCACCAGAGTCGTGGATCAGCTCAGTGTTCCTGTCTCGTCCATGCCATGTGGCCAAGCCATCCAGGTATTTTCCTCTCGGTCTTCCTCTTGGTCTGTTCCCTTCGATCTTGCCAGCTGTCACTAAGTTCTCCAGTCCATTTCTTCTCATAACATGTCCAAAAAATTTTGACTGTCTACGTCTAATTTCTCTAATCAATCTACGATTTTCATTTGTCTCTTGTAGTACTTGGTCATTGGTTTTTCTATCTGTCCATGGTATTCTTTGCATTTTCCTCAGAAACCACATTTCTGCAGCCATCAGATGTTTTTCATGCTTGACTGCACATTGTCCAAGTTTCACATCCATACAAAAGAGCAGGCTCTATGTATCCCCTCAACACTCTTTTTCTCGTTTCAATTGACATCATTTTATTGGTCAGAATGTTTTTCATCTTGCTAAAGGCTACTTTCGCAATGGCGATTCTTGTTCTAATCTCTTCAAGGCATCTGCCATCAGATGTTATGACTGTTCCGAGATAATTGAACCGATTCACTTGTTGAAGAATATTCCCATTTACTTGTATATTACATTGTGGTACTTCGTTCTTCCTAGTGACGACCATAACCTGTGTCTTCCTACAATTTAATTCCAACCCCAGCTGCTCACTGTGTACAACCACAGCGTCTACTAATTGTTGCAGATCCTGTGCATTGTCTGCAATCAATACTGTATCATCTGCATATCTAATGTTATTTATGTTTCGTCCTCCAATGCTGATTCCATTTAGGTCTTCTACATTTCTGAAAATATTTTCACTGTATAGGGAAAAAAGATCTGGAGACATTACACATCCCTGCCTAACACCTCTCTTAATAGGTTGGTATTGTCCTACTTCATTATCAATCCTTATGGCAGCTTGTTGTTTCCAATATATGTTTTTTATAAGTCTAATGTCTTTCCCATCAATTTGTAGATCTGCAAGCATATCCACAATGTTGACATGTCTAACTCTATCAAAAGCCTTTGTGTAGTCAATAAAGCAAAGATGTATATCCTTGTTTACTTCTAAAGCACGTTCAATAACTGTTCGCAGCATATACACAGCATTTACTGTACCCTTTCCTTCTACAAAACCACATTGTTCTTCCCCTATTTCAGGTTGTATTTTCTTCCTCACTCTTTGCATGATAATTCGTAACAAAATCTTTGTGATGTGACTCATTATACTAATTGTTCTATGTTGATCACATTCTAAGGCTCCTGATTTCTTTGGGATTGCAATAAATACAGAATTACATAATTCAGAAGGTATATCTCCAGTATCATATAATGTGTTCAGCAGTCTAGTGACTTGCTCTAGTCCAAATTCTTCTAGAGCTCTAATCATTTCTGTTGTGATGTTATCTGCACCGGGGGCCTTGCCAGCTTTCATATGCTTAAGAACATTTTGAACCTCCATCTTTAAAATTGCTGGTCCTTCATTATTAAATCTAATAGCATACTGTTCCTCTCTGTTATCATTATACAGGTCTTTCACATAATCTGTCCATACATGTAGAATCTGATCTTTTTCTATTATGACTTTGCCATCTTTAGTTTTTAGACAGCCTGTTGATGTACTTGTTCTTTTATTAGTAAGTTCCTGAATTCTTTTGTGCACTAATTTGGTATTTTGACTGTTGTGTTGTTTTTCAATTTCTAAGCACTTTTCCTCAAGCCATGATTCTTTTGCCTTCCTACATAATATTCTGACTTGTCTGTGAATTTCTTCATATTTGGCAGGATTATTTTTGTTGAGTCTTCTTGTTTCCATTAAGTGTAAAATTTCCTCAGTCATCCATTTCTTACGACCCACCTTCTTTAATTTTGGAATAGTTTTTTCTGCAGCCACATTGATTGAATTCTTTAACATTTCCCATTGATCATCCACATCCTGGAATAGTATCTCTAGATCAGACAATATTTCAAATCTGTTCTGTACTTCTATGTTGAATTTGTTTTGTATTTCCTTGTCATTACTCAATGTACACAAATCATATTTAGTGTTCCCTGTTGTATACTTGACTTTCTTCAACTTTATCCTCAATGTTCCTGTGAGTAGTCTGTGGTCACTATAACAATCAGCACTGGGAACTGTTTTTGCTACTGTTAGCGCGTTTCTAAATCTTCTGCTAATGAGAATGTAGTCAATCTGGTTTCTAATCCTGCTATCAGGACTCCTCCAGGTCCATAATCTTCTAGGGTGTTGCTTGAACCAGGTGTTTCCTACAATCATTTCCTGTTCTTTTGCCCACTCTACTAGTCTGTATCCTCTTTCATTTCTCTCTCCTAAACCATGTAAATAATGCATCAGTTCAACTTTTACCTTTCGAAAACCGAATTGTGCTTTGCTTAACTGTTGTTCAACTATTGGTCTAGCTCTTTGTTTGAGCTTTGTTTGATTAGAGATGATGTCAGTAAAATGTAGAGGAGCAATCAATCAACCAGGCGTCATCTCCACAACGTAGGTTGGCTGCAACGCTGCTTATCTCTCGCTACGGTTGTACATTCTGAGAGACTCATGATCGTCCATCTCTTGATGCTATTTCCCACTTGTATCGTCGTCTACCTCTTATTCGCTTTAACTCACCCATCCCTCCAGTATGGCTTTCAGAGTGGCCGAAATATTTCACTTGCCCTTTTTTATTTCTTTCATCGACTTGCTTGTCATTCCAAGTTTTGCCTGAACCTCTGTATTTGATTGTGTTTAATTCCAAGAAATATGTCATATTATTCTATATATACTCATCCCCAGGGCCTCTATTCTATTGTCTAATTGCTTGTGCATTTTTCAAGCTTCTGCGCCATACAGTAGTGTTGAATATACATAAGATTTGACAATTCTCATTGTGAATGCGTTGTTAATCATGGGAGTAAAACACTACATAAGCTTAGATGTTTGAAGGGGAAGCGATAGCACAAGCAAACACTGCATGTTATCACATGCCGAACATCTTATGTAAATCACCGTTGTCATTGGAAGGTAGTATAAAGAATTCTTGAGTGTTACATCCAACCGTTGCTATCATTGTAAATAAAGGACAGTTGAGTAATTGAAAAGTTTTGAAAGAGAATAAGATGCAAAGACAGCTTATCACAAACATAAGAATTAGGCAGTCATCACAGTTTGGCCACATTATGAGGAAACACGCTGGATATGGAGAAGTATGATCGCCTTCGCCAGCCGGCAAGGCATTTACTTGAAGAAGCAGTTAAGATATTTGCTTCCGGTTTACTGGATATTCTCTAGCTGTGTACGGCGTTCTTGCGTACAAGTTTTGGATTGCTTCACTTTCTTCCTGCTCGTTCCAGTCTACTTCCTGTTTTCCTGCCCATCTGTAATTATTTATCTCTATTGCTCTTTTGTTTCAAGTTATTTTTCCTCAAATGCTTTTTTTCTCCCGCCAACAGATTTGTTAGTGCAAGTGATGAATACTTTGTATCGACATTCCCACATTGAAAAGTTAGCTAAAGAATCTGCTTGTTGACGTGACCAGGCTGTCTCGTGCGGTTCAGTTAAAGAAAACAACAATGGCATGTGAATAATGTATGCAAGTAATGGAGAGTATTGGAGAAAAGGAGAACCGGACTCCGTGGTGAAGGTGTTATGGACGCGATTCGTAATCCCATATACCTAGGTTCGAAACTCAGCGGTGCTGATTTTTTTCGAAAAGGTATATGAGCCGGTCTTCAGAAAGCAATGGCAAACTACTGAACGTAAAACTTTTCCAGGAATAACGAACAGCTAAAATGCTGGGGTTGACTGCTACGTCCTGTGAAAGAAATGCAACTAATTTTTTTTTTTTATTTTTTTTTTTTTTTTTTTTGGGGGGGGGGGGGGGGGGGGGGGGTTACTTTTTGTTTTAAATTAATGGAGGTAATAAAACGTCAACACTCAAATGTGACATGTGTTAATGTAGTAGTGTTGTCTTCTCATCACCTTCTTCCACACCTTGTTGTTGTTGATGTTGTTGTTGTTTTTATTATTATTATTATTATTATTATTATTATTATTATTATTATTGTTGTTGTTGTTGTTTTTGTTGTGTTTGATGTCGTTGTTTGTTTTTATTATTCTTGCTGTTGTTGTTATTGTTGTCGTTATTGTTGTGTTTGTTATTGTTTTTGGTGTCGGTGTTTATGTTGTTGCTCTTCTTCTTCTTCTTCTTCTTCTTTCTTCTTCTTCTTCTTCTTCTTCTTCTTCTTCTTCTTCTTCTTCTTCTTCTTCTTCTTCTTCTTCTTCGACTCAGTCGTCATGGATGACAAACACCCCAACTTCCTCTTTTTCTTGTTATTGGTCTTCGTGTGTCACCCCTCATCATCGTCATCTTTGTTCTCATTCTTTCCTTGCCTCGCGATACTATGTGATGCATTTTCTGTCGGTTGAAGTCTGCCGTGAGTCTATTGTGTGTTCTAGTGAGCATCTAGAGAGGCCGCGCCTGAAGGATGTTCTCTAGACTGTGTGAACCTTTCTACCAGACTCGGGCTGTGGTTAGTTCCTCAGTGGAAATGAGTGGCCGTTGGAATCGACATACCTACTACCCCTGTTTGTCTGTCATGTCTGCCATGTATGTCATCTGCCATGTCTGTCCCCTGTCATCTCGGTTCTGTATATCATGTCATTTATGTCATTTGTATATCATCTGTCATGTCTGTCATTTGTATATCATCTGTCATGTCTGTCATGTACGTCATCTGTTACGCCTGTCTTGTTTGTCATCTGTCATGTATGTCCTGTATGTCATCTGACTTATCTGTTTTGTATGTCATCTGCCGTATCTGTTATATCTTTTCGGTATACCAACTGCCATGTCTGCCGTGTATGTCATCCGTCATGTCTGCCATGTATATCATATACCATGGCTGTCCTGTCTGTCATAGTCATGTAGTGCTGTATATCATCCGTCACGTCTGCCATGTGTCATCTGTCACATCTGCCCTGTATGCTATCTGTAATATCTGTCATGCTTGTCATCTGTCATGTCTGCCCTATATGTCATCACCATGTACCACCATGTACGTCATTAAATCATCTCATGTCATGTTCTCCCCTGTATGTCATATGTCATGTCTGTCAGAACTGAAGAATGGATGGAACAATGGATGGAACCTTAGCCTCTAAGTTTGAGATTGGCACCGTGATACTCAACCACCTGGTGTATGTCTGTGTGGAGTGGGTATGTGTGTGAGTGGGTAATGTGTGTGAAAGGTATGTGCGTGAGTGGGTATGTGTGTGAGTGGTGTGTGAGTAATTGGGTATGTGTGGGATGTGATGAGTATGTATGTGGTGAGTGGGTATGTATGTGAGTGGATATGTGTGTGAGTCGGTATTGTGTGTGAGGGGTTTGTGATGATGTGGTGTGGTATGGGTATGTGGGTGTGTAGGTGTGCGTGAGTGGGATGTGTGCGATGTGGTATGTGTGTGAGTGGGTATGTGTGTGAGTGGGTATGTGTGTGAGTGGGTATGTGTGTGTGTGTGGGTATGTGTGTGAGTGGGTATGTGTGTGTGTGTGGGTATGTGTGTGAGTGGGTATGTGTATTGTGGGTATGTGTGTGAGTGGGTATGTGTGTGTGTGGGTATGTGTGTGTGTGTGTGGGTATGTGTGTGAGTGGGTATGTGTGTGTGTGTGTGGGTATGTGTGTGAGTGGGTATGTGTGTGTGTGTGTGTGGGTATGTGTGTCTGTGTGTGCATATGTTGGTAGCATGCAACTGTGTGCGAATGTTTTAGTGTGTGTGTGTGAGTATGTGTGCGTGCTTGAGTGTGTATGTGTGTATGTTTTGAGTGAGAATATGTGTCTGTGTGTGTGCATGTTTCAGTGCTTGTGTGTGTTTGAAAAATCTCCAACACTGTGAAGCATACCTATTACCTCTCTAAGTTCAATTCATCATCATCATCATCATCATCATCATCATCATCATCATCATCATAATCATAATCATAATCATCATCATCATCATCATCATCTTCCTCTTCTGCCGTCAAGCTTCGTGGGGAGGAATAAGTTGCGTTCCAGCGCCCTGTTGCCAGCACTTGATAGTGTCATTCCGTGTGGTTGTACAATGTCTCTGATGTCGTCAATCCATTATCTTCTTGGACGTCCTCGTGGTCTCGTCGCAGATGATCTTTGATGTAAGGCCAGTGATGGTAGTTGCTGATGATTCATTCTAACGACATGGCCAAACCACTTGATCTTCTGCCTTTCAATAAATGTGGCACAAGGTGTTGATCCCACAGTAACGATTTATCGTGAATCACCTCTAATAACATTTCTTTGATCCTTTTATTCATCTTTAACCACCTGCTATACCCTTTTCTCTTACCTTATATTTATCATGAAACACATACTATACTTTTTCTTTTATCTTATATTTATCACAAAACATCTACAATACCATTCATCTGATCGTTATAGTTATCATGAAACACTTACTATATCTTTGCTCTTATCGGTTTATTTATCTTTAAACATTTGTTATAACATTTCATCTCGTGCGTGTGATTACTGCGCTAGGATGTAAACCAGAAGTTTCTGCTCAAGATTTTTGTCGGTGCTACGGAGTTCGTGCATCTGAGCGACAATTGTTGAGTGTTTCCTGTAGCGTGTTTGGTTATTGTGTTGTTTTCTGGATTCTTCAAAATAGCGGATGAGCGTGATTGCCCCGTACATAAGGTAAACCCGTTTCAACTTTTAAGGCGCAGTCTACGACGTAAGAGACAAGGTAGACTGGCCGGTGCTAGACGCCTCAGATGCAATTGCGACCTACTGGGCCTTAAGTACACGCGTATTCTATAATGGAATTGTGCCAGCGCCTATGGACCAGGCTGACATTCTGAATGCTCTACGAGAAGTAAGACTTTTGCGAGAACCAAGTGATGACTGTGAATCTACAACCATGGCCAGACTGCTAGAGCAGCAAATTAAAAGAGGGGTGGCCAAACAAGAACACTACGCAGGAAGCCAAAGAAGACTGATAAACTAACACAGAACTGCTATAGACAGAAAATGCAGACACGAAAATCCGGCTTCTGTTGAGGCGAAAGTACAAGCTTTGATCTTCGAGATTTCGTTAGACGATGATGCTGTCATTTACACGGATGGGTCGGTCGTTCGACATGTGAGAAGTTCATGGCCTTTACGGCTTCACCGGAGGGAGAATTGTGAAGGAGGATTCTCGTGCTTTTGCTTTGCTTTTTGATCCGAGACTTATGGACTGAATGGTTCGATGTGCAATGGCGATTATCTGTCGACTAACTAACTAACTAACTAACTAACTAACTAACTAACTAACTAACTAACTAACTAACTTACTAATTAACAAATTAACTAACTAACTAACTAACTAACTAATTAACTAACTAACTAATTAACTAATTAACTAATTAACTAACTAACTAACTAACTAACTACCTAACTAACTAACTAACTAACTAACTAACTAATTAACTAACTAACTAACTAATTAATTAACTAACTAACTAACTAACTAAATAACCAACTAACTATCTCTTACATTTATCATAAAAAACCCACCATATCATTTCTCGTTTCTTATATTTATCATAAGACACCCACTATATCATTTCTCTTGTCGTTATATTTATCATGAAACACCCACTATACCATTTCTCTTATCGTTTTATTTATCTGTAAACACCCACTATACCATTTCGCTTATCGTTTTATTTATCTGTAAACACCCAATATATCATTTCTCTTGTCGTTATATTTATCTGTAAACACCCAATATATCACTTCTCTTATGTTATATTTATCATGAAATATTCAATATATCATTTCTCTTATGTTATATTTATCATGAAACACCCAATATATCATTTCTCTTGTCGTTTTATTTATCTGTAAACACCCAATATATAATTTCTCTTATGTTATATTTATCATGAAACACCCAATATATCATTTCTCTTGTCGTTATATGTATCTGTAAACACCCAATATATCATTTCTCTTGTCGTTATATTTATCATGAAACACCCACTATACCATTTTTCTTGTCGTTATATTTGTCTGTAAACACCTGCTATACCTTTTGTCTGATCGTGTGCTCCCAGAGCAGTTCATGGTGAAGCGTGTGCCCTCTCTGACCGGGGTCAGGTACTCCGAGCTCCAGCCGCGTCCACACAACAGTAGCATCCACCACATATACACGTCTAGGATGTGCAGCAACATCATCGCCAGCCAGAACCTCGTCCTGTCAGCCGTCTCACTCCATCAGACCATACTAAACAGTGAGATACATTTCAATTACTTGATTCGTGAGTATTGATTGGAACTCGTAGAGCTAATATATACAGAGCAGACGCCACAACTAGACAATATGACCATTGACTGCAAAGATTTGCGAATAATAAAGAACATATGTTGGCAGCAAACAGGAGCCATAAGAACCAACAACCTTGTAGGAACATTTCAATGTTTAAAGAAAGGCGTCAGACAAGTTTGTGTAATGTCTCCTGATTTGTTCTCATTGTACAGTGAATATATAATGAGATTTACAGAAAATATGCCAGGAATGCTAGTTGGTGGACATAATATAAATAACTTACGTTATGATAGCAACAAGTCAGAATGACTTACTGGAAATGATTGATACGGTGGTTGTAGAAACTGAAAATATAGGCCTTAGTTTGAACACTAGAGAGACAGAAGTCAGGGTAATATCAAAGAAACAGATTGTACCTAAATGTGCAATTACAGTAAAGGACGTTAGTTTGTGGCAAGTGCAGAAATTCGGATATCTAAGCTCATGGATAAGATCAGATGGAAGATGCATCACTGAGATAAAGAACAGAATAGGACAAGTAAAAACTGTATTCTATCAAATGAAGAACATGTTGTGCAATAATCACTGTCCTTGAAAGTTAGAAAAAGAGCTCTTGCATGTCGCATAGATCTAGTGTGAACATTCGGCTTCGAGTCCTGGACAATTAGCAAACAGAGGAAAACATCCATGAAAGCTTTGGGGATGTTGTTTATAGAAGAATGCTTAAAATTAATTGGACAGCCTAAAATAGCAATCAGGATGTTTTAAGGGAAGGCGAGTCGTAGAGACATCTTATCACCAACATCAGAAAGAAAAAGTCATTGTTTTCCGGCGACATTATGAGAAGACAGGAACTGGTCGTGTTGTGACAACCTCAAAGATTTGTGGAAATAGATATGGAAGAAGACAGTGTGAGAAGATTCTTCACAATCTTGTGTTATGGCACGGGAGGGAGTCAACACACGAATTGATCCATGCGAAGGAGATCGTAATTTGTAGAGAGGCACGATTGCCTTCGCCAGCAGGCAAGGCAATGGATGATGATGATGATGATGATGATGATGATGATGATGATGATGATGATGATGATGATGATGATGATGATGATGATGATGATGATGATGATGATGATGATGATGATGATGATGATGATGATGCAAACAACACCTTAAATAGTCTTATACAGTTTTCCTAAGCAGGATATTTCATTAAAATATGCAAACAATACCTTAACAACATATAACACAACATTACAGACCTGTCTCAAGCGGAAATCCGCGCGAGTCTCACACGCATAGTTGACTTAACAAGACAGTCTCTGGATGTGGCTGTGGTGCAGTGTCCAACACGCTGGCCAGTTGCCTGGTGAAGATGTGTTCCAATACCTACTTAAACCAAATGTTTAATGTTGTGACGAATAGTTTCGAACGCTTTTTGCAATCCTGCATACCACGTTCGCAAATCAGCCGCAGGCGATTTGGAAGCAGACTGCCTTGAGCTGATTTTTATACAACAATATGAACGTCGGTCGCTCAGAAAGCAATGGAAAGTTACTGAACATAAACATACCCAGTTAATAAAAAACAGCGGAAAATGACGGGGTTGACTGCGTCGTCCTCTAAAAGTATACGCAGCTAATATTAACCTGGACACCCAGGTCTAGGCGGCGTGAACTTGTCACTAGGACATGTGCTGGACACCCAGGTCTAGGTGGCGTGAACGTGTCACTAGGACATGTGCTGGGCACCCAGGTCTAGGCGGCGTGAACGTGTCACTAGGACATGTGCTGGGCACGCAGGTCTAGGTGGCGTGAACTTGTCACTAGGACATGTGCTGGGCACCCAGGTCTAGGCGACGTGAACGTGTCACTAGGACATGTGCTGGGCACGCAGGTCTAGGTGGCGTGAACTTGTCACTAGGACATGTGCTGGGCACCCAGGTCTAGGTGGCGTGAACTTGTCACTAGGACATGTGCTGGGCACCCAGATTTAGGTGGCGTGAACTTGTCACTAGGACATGTGCTGGGCACCCAGGTCTAGGTGGTGTGAACTTGTCACTAGGACATTGCGGGGCACCCAGGTCTAGGTGGCGTGAACGTGTCACTAGGACATGTGCTGGACACCCAGGTCTAGGCGGCGTGAACGTGTCACTAGGACATGTGCTGGACACCCAGGTCTAGGTGGCGTGAAACGTGTCATTAGGACATGTGCCTGGACACCCAGGTCCTAGGCGGATGTGAACGTGTCACTAGGACATGTGCTGGGCACCCAGGTATATGCGGCGTGAACGTGTCACTAGGACATGTGCTGGGCACCCAGGTCTAGGCGACGTGAACGTGTCACTAGGACATGTGCTGGACACCCAGGTCTAGGTGGCGTGAACGTGTCACTAGGACATGTGCTGGGCACCCAGGTCTAGGCGGCGTGAACGTGTCACTAGGGACATGTGCTGGGCACGCAGGTCTAGGTGGCGTGAACTTGTCACTAGGACATGTGCCTGGGCACCCAGGTCTAGGCGACGTGAACGTGTCACTAGGACATGTGCTGGGCACGCAGGTCTAGGTGGCATGAACTTGTCACTAGGACATGTGCTGGGCACGCAGGTCTAGGTGGCGTGAACTTGTCACTAGGACATGTGCTGGGCACCCAGGTCTAGGCGGCGTAAACGTGTGACTAGGACATGTGCTGGACACCCAGGTCTAGGCGGCGTGAACGTGTCACTACGACATGTGCTGGGCACCCAGGTCTAGGTGGCGTGAAAGTGTCACTAGGACATGTGCTGGGCACCCAGGTCTAGGTGGCGTGAACGTGTCACTAGGACATGTGCTGGGCACCCAGGTCTAGGCGGCGTGAACGTGTCACTAGGACATGTGCTGGACACCCAGGTCTAGGCGGCGTGAACGTGTCACTAGGACATGTGCTGGGCACCCAGGTATATGCGGCGTGAACGTGTCACTAGGACATGTGCTGGGCACCCAGGTCTAGGCGACGTGAACGTGTCACTAGGACATGTGCTGGGCACCCAGGTCTAGGCGACGTGAACGTGTCACTAGGACATGTGCTGGGCACCCAGGTCTAGGCGGCGTGAACGTGTCACTAGGACATGTGCTGGGCACCCAGGTATATGCGGCGTGAACTTGTCACTAAGACACCAGCTGGGAGACAGAAGCGGCCATCACGATACTGACCGCATAACCCAGCGAGTGCGGATGGGGCTATAACATAAGCTCTAGCACCAATCACTCAAAACACCCCAAGGCCTGTTAAATGATCCTTAACCAGTTACTGATAGAGGCGTCACTAATCCTTAACTAGATACTGAGAGAGACACCACTAATCCATAACTGGTTACTAAGAGAGGCTCCACTAATCCTTAACTAGTTACTGACAGAGGCAGCAATGAATCCCAACTAGTTACTTACAGAGGCATTACTAATCCTTAACTAGTTACTGACAGAGACACCACTAATCCTTTACTAGTTACTGACAGAGGCCTCACTAATCCTTAACTAGTTACTGACAGAGGCACCACTAATCCTTAACTAGTTACTGACAGAGGCACCACTAATCCTTAACTAGTTACTGACAGAGGCCTCACTAATCCTTAGCTAGTTACGGACAGAGGCCTCAATAATCCTTAACTAGTTACTGACAGAGGCACCACTAATCCTTAACTAGTTACTGACAGAGGCCTCACTAATCCTTAACTAGTTACTGACAGAGGCACCACTAATCCTTTACTAGTTACTGACAGAGGCACCACTAATCCTTAACTAGTTACTGACAGAGGCCTCACTAATCCTTTACTAGTTACTGACAGAGGCCTCACTAATCCTTAACTAGTTACTGACAGAGGCCCCACTAATCCTTAACTAGTTACTGACAGAGGCACCACTAATCCTTAACTAGTTACTGACAGAGGCCTCACTAATCCTTAACTAGTTACTGACAGAGGCCCACTAATCCTTAACTAGTTACTGACAGAGGCCTCACTAATCCTTAACTAGTTACTGACAGAGGCACCACTAATCCTTAACTAGTTACTGACAGAGGCCTCACTAATCCTGAACTAGTTACTGACAGAGGCACCACTATTCCTTAACTAATTACTGACAGAGGCCTCACTAATCTTTAACTAGTTACTGACAGAGGCACCACTAATCCTTAACTAGTTACTGACAGAGGCACCACTAATCCTTAACTAGTTACTGACAGAGGCACGACTAATCCTTAACTAGTTACTGACAGAGGCACCACTAATCCTTAACTAGTTACTGACAGAGGCACCACTAATCCTTAACTAGTTACTGACAGAGGCACCACTAATCCTAACTAAGTTACTGACAGAGGACATCACTAATCCTTAACTAGTTACTGACAGAGGCAGCAATGAATCCCAACTAGTTACTGACAGAGGCATCACTAATCCTTAACTAGTTACTGACAGAGGCACCACTAATCCTTAACTAGTTACTGACAGAGGCATCACTAATCCTTAACTAGTTACTGACAGAGGCATCACTAATCCTTAACTAGTTACTGACAGAGGCATCACTAATCCTTAACTAGTTACTGACAGAGGCACCACTAATCCTTAACTAGTTACTGACAGAGGCAGCAATGAATCCTCAACTAGTTACTGACAGAGGCATCACTAATCCTTAACTAGTTACTGACAGAGGCATCACTAATCCTTAACTAGTTACTGACAGAGGCACAGCTAATCCTTAACTAGTTACTGACAGAGGCAGCAATGAATCCCAACTAGTTACTGACAGAGGCATCACTAATCCTTAACTAGTTACTGACAGAGGCATCACTAATCCTTAACTAGTTACTGACAGAGGCACCACTAATCCTTAACTAGTTACTGACAGAGGCAGCAATGAATCCCAACTAGTTACTGACAGAGGCATCACTAATCCTTAACTAGTTACTGACAGAGGCACTCACTAATCCTTAACTAGTTACTGACAGAGGCATCACTAATCCTTAACTAGTTACTGACAGAGGCATCACTAATCCTTAACTATTTACTGACAGAGGCATCACTAATCCTTAACTAGTTACTGACAGATGCACCACTAATCCTTAACAAGTTACTGACAGAGGCAGCAATGAATCTCAACTAGCTACTGACAGAGGCACCACTAATCCTTAACTAGTTACTGACAGAGGCACCACTAATCCTTAACTAGTTACTGACAGAGGCACCATTGATCTTTAGCTAGTTACTAACAGAGGCACCACTAATCCTTAACTTGTTACTGACAGAGGCATCACTAATCCTTAACTAGTTACTGACAGATGCACCACTAATCCTTAACAAGTTACTGACAGAGGCAGCAATGAATCTCAACTAGTTACTGACAGAGGCACCACTAATCCTTAACTAGTTACTGACAGAGGCACCACTAATCCTTAACTTGTTACTGACAGAGGCACCACTAATCCTTAACTATTTAATGATAGAGGCACCATTGAACTTTAGCTAGTTACTAACAGAGGCACCACTAATCCTTAACTTGTTACTGACAGAGGCATCACTAATCCTTAACTAGTTACTGACAGATGCACCACCCACTAATCCTTAACAAGTTACTGACAGAGGCAGCAATGAATCTCAACTAGTTACTGACAGAGGCACCACTAATCCTTAACTAGTTACTGACAGAGGCACCACTAATCCTCAACTTGTTACTGACAGAGGCACCACTAATCCTTAACTATTTAATGATAGAGGCACCATTGAACTTTAGCTAGTTACTAACAGAGGCACCACTAATCCTTAACTTGTTACTGACAGAGGCATCACTAATCCTTAACTAGTTACTGACAGATGCACCACTAATCCTTAACAAGTTACTGACAGAGGCAGCAATGAATCTCAACTAGTTACTGACAGAGGCACCACTAATCCTTAACTAGTTACTGACAGAGGCACCACTAATCCTCAAGTTGTTACTGACAGAGGCACCACTAATCCTTAACTATTTAATGACAGAGGCACCATTGAACTTTAGCTAGTTACTAACAGAGGCACCACTAATCCTTAACTTGTTACTGACAGAGGCATCACTAATCCTTAACTAGTTACTGACAGATGCACCACTAATCCTTAACAAGTTACTGACAGAGGCAGCAATGAATCTCAACTAGTTACTGACAGAGGCACCACTAATCCTTAACTTGTTACTGACAGAGGCACCACTAATCCTTAAGTACTTACTGACAGAGGCACCACTGCTGCTTAACTAGTTACTGATAGATGCACCACTGGTCTAAGTCCTAGCAAATTTTACAACAGTCCTAACCACAAGAAAATCTACCATGAACATCTCAGCACAGACTGTATACAAGTATGAACACTGGCGAGTCAACGAGCTATCATTTCACTAATCAACCATCTCCGGAGATTAATCTGCCGCCAGCTCAGTGGCTGCAACTGTCTTTGGCACGTACTGACAGAAACCGAAACAAGGATGCTTTACGGGCGTGTTATGTCTTACAGGCTAAAGATATCTCTTTTCTAACTAGTTGAAGAGACTTTAAAAACTTCGGTTTGTTGAAATCTATGCGCGGTCATTTATCGTCTGGAATATGATAATTGTTTCAGCCCTCAAAGCCCACAAATGCATGACAGCTAGTACAATTGATCTAGCAACAACTGCTTAATAGTAGTCATAAAGTTAACCAAGAAAAGTCTCTTCGCGTATAGTATTCGTCGAAGGATTAACGATTGCTAAAATATAACGAGGTATTAGCAATTAGGCGATCCCAGCCAATTTTATGTAAACATAAATATTTCATTTTAAACTTGCGATTACCATGGGGATAACTGTTGCTCACAATTCAGACAATATCAGTTACTACGTGTTTTCAGTATTTAAGCCAAGCTATATATAATTCATGTATTCAGGTTATATGAAGTTTGCACATGACGATATGCAGAGAAATATTATCATGACGTGCCATGCCGATAAGCATCCTTGATCATGTTTCGACATGTCACAGATCACCGGAGTCGCTGATATTCTCTGCGTTATTGTTTGGTCATGTTTCGCCATGTCACAGATCATCGGAGTCGCTGATATTCTCTGTGTTATTGTTTGGTCATGTTTCGCCATGTCACAGATCATCGGAGTCGCTGATATTCTCTGCGTTATTGTTTGGTCATGTTTCGCCATGTCACAGATCATCGGAGTCGCTGATATTCTCTGTGTTATTGTTTGATCATGTTTCGCCATGTCACAGATCACCGGAGTCGCTGATATTCTCTGTGTTATTGTTTGATCATGTTTCGCCATGTCACAGATCACCGGAGTCGCTGATATTCTCTGTGTTATTGTTTGATCATGTTTCGCCATGTCACAGATCACCGGAGTCGCTGATATTCTCTGCGTTATTGTTTGGTCATGTTTCGCCATGTCACAGATCACCGGAGTCGCTGATATTCTCTGCGTTATTGTTTGATCATGTTTCGCCATGTCACAGATCACCGGAGTCGCTGATATTCTCTGCGTTATTGTTTGATCATGTTTCGCCATGTCACAGATCACCGGAGTCGCTGATATTCTCTGTGTTATTGTTTGATCATGTTTCGCATGTCACAGATCACCGAGGTCGCGGATCATCTCTGTGTTATTGTTTGATCATGTTTCGCATGTCACAGATCACCGGAGTCGCTGATATTCTCTGTGTTATTGTTTGATCATGTTTCGCCATGTCACAGATCACCGGAGTCGCTGATATTCTCTGTGTTATTGTTTGGTCATGTATCGCCATGTCACAGATCACCGGAGTCGCTGATATTCTCTGTGTTATTGTTTGATCATGTTTCGCCATGTCACAGATCACCGGAAGTCGCTGATATTCTCTGCGTATTGTTTGATCATGTTTCGCCATGTCACAGATCACCGGAGTCGCTGATATTCTCTGTGTTATGTTTGATCATGTTTCGCCATGTCACAGATCACCGGAGTCGCTGATATTCTCTGCGTTATTGTTTGATCATGTTTCGCCATGTCACAGATCACCGGAGTCGCTGATATTCTCTGCGTTATTGTTTGATCATGTTTCGCCATGTCACAGATCACCGGAGTTGCTGATATTCTCTGCGTTATTGTTTGGTCATGTTTCGCCATGTCACAGATCACCGGAGTCGCTGATATTCTCTGTGTTATTGTTTGATCATGTTTCGCCATGTCACAGATCACCGGAGTCGCTGATATTCTCTGTGTTATTGTTTGATCATGTTTCGCCATGTCACAGATCACCGGAGTCACTGATAATCTCTGCATTATTGTTTGGTCATATTTCACCATGTCACAGATCACCGGAGTCGCTGATATTCCATGTGTTTTTGTTTGGTCATGTTTTGCCATGTCACAGATCACCGGAGTCACTGATATTCTCTGTGTTATTGTTTGGTCATGTTTTGCCATGTCACAGATCGCCGGAGTCGCTGATATTCTCTGCGTTTTTGCTTGGTCATATTTCGCCATGTCACAGATCACCGGAGTCGCTGATATTCTCTGCGTTTTTGTTTGGTTATGTTTCGCATGTCACAGATCACTGGAACCGTGGATCATCTCTGTGTTATTGTCTTGATTATGCCATGTCGCAAAGTCATCTAGACACTTACTTCTCTGCCTTCTCCTTGTTCGTTTCCCCCTCAATCTTGCCAGTTGTCACCAAGTTCTCCAGTTTATTTCTTTTTTTCTCATAACGTGTCCAAAACATGTTGACTGTCTACGCCTAATTTATCTAATCAGTTTACATTTTCAATTGTTTCTTGTACGACTTGCTGGTTGTTTTTTCTGTCCTGCCCATGGTATTCTTTGCATTTTCCGCAGAAACCATAGTTCCATTGCCATTAGATGTTTCTAAACGTGTCTGCTTTTTGCCCACATTTCACAGCCATATACCATTACAGGTTTTATGTAGCACTTCAAAACTCTTTTCCTTGTTGAAATCGGCATATTTTTATTGGTCAGTACGCACGTCATTTCGCTAAAGGCTACCTTTGCCAATGCGAAATATGCCAGGCAATAAATCTTGTAAAGTATTGTTTGAGGCTTCTGTGTTGACATTCATAAGGGAGAAGATTGTTTTGAATGTCTGAAAGTAGAGTGTCGTGAAACCTGATTGAGGAGACATGGACGTCATATTTTTCTGTGAATTACAGACATGAAAGAAGGGAGGATAAGAAAAAGTAACAATGAACTCTTGCAGTGTCGTGTTACGGGTAAGTCTATAGACCGCCTCTCATTATATGACCTCTCGCTGGCGGAGTGGATCTGATTGGTAGAGGAGATAAGTGGAAAGCTAGAACCTTCTGCCGTCTACACTAAAGCGTCGTGGGGAGGCTGGAATGTGTTCGGGAGGGAAGATTCTAGAACCTATCAGATGTTCTTGTCCGTGTTATCAGACTGAGACGTTGTGGTGGCGGGGCGGGCCAACTATCTTACCTCCATCAAATTATATCACACATTACACGAGTGGCTTCTGGGTCTTATCGCCTGGACATCACTGTTTCTCTAGTTGTGTGTTCCCGTGGTAGTCTGTCTGTCTGTCTGTCTGTCTGTCTGTCTGTCTGTCTGTCTGTCTGTCTGTCTGTCTGTCTGTCTGTCTGTCTGTCTGTCTGTCTGTCTGTCTGTCTGTCTGTCTGTCTGTCTGTCTGTGAAATGTCTTTTATTTTGTCAAGTATTTATCAGAGAGATAATCTTCATTGTATCAAGTATATCTAAGTGAGATCATCTTTATTGTATCATGTATAAGTCAGAGAGATAATCTTTATTGTATCAAGTATATGTCAGTGAGATAATTTTCACTGTTTCAAGTATATATCAGTGAGATAATCTTCATTGTAACAAGTATATGACATTGAGATAATCTTCATTGTAAAATGTATATGTCAGTGAGATAATCTTTATTGTAACAAGTATATGTCAGTGAGATAATCTTCACTGTATCATGTATATGTTAGTGAGATAATCTTTATTGTAACAAGTATATGTCAGTGAGATAATCTTTATTGTAACAAGTATATGTTAGTGAGATAATCTTCACTGTATCATGTATATGTTAGTGAGATAATCTTTATTGTAACAAGTATATGTCAGTGAGATAATTTTTATTGTAACAAGTATATGTCAGTGAGATAATCTTTATTGTAACAAGTATATGTCAGTGAGATAATCTTTATTGTAACAAGTATATGTCAGTGAGATCATCTTTATTGTAACAAGTATATGTCAGTGAGATAATCTTCACTGTATCATGTATATGTTAGTGAGATAATCTTTATTGTAACAAGTATATGTCAGTAAGATAATCTTCATTGTAACAAGTATATGACATTGAGATAATCTTCATTGTAAAATGTATATGTCAGTGAGATAATCTTTATTGTAACAAGTATATGTCAGTGAGATAATCTTCACTGTATCATGTATATGTTAGTGAGATAATCTTTATTGTAACAAGTATATGTCAGTGAGATAATCTTTATTGTAACAAGTATATGTTAGTGAGATAATCTTCACTGTATCATGTATATGTTAGTGAGATAATCTTTATTGTAACAAGGTATATGTCAGTGAGATAATTTTTATTGTAACAAGTATATGTCAGTGAGATAATCTTTATTGTAACAAGTATATATCAGTGAGATAATCTTTCTTGTAACAAGTTTATGTCAGTAAGATAATCTTCATTGTAACAAGTATATGACATTGAGATAATCTTCATTGTAAAATGTATATGTCAGTGAGATAATCTTTATTGTAACAAGTATATGTCAGTGAGATAATCTTCACTGTATCATGTATATGTTAGTGAGATAATCTTTATTGTAACAAGTATATGTCAGTGAGATAATCTTTATTGTAACAAGTATATGTTAGTGAGATAATCTTCACTGTATCATGTATATGTTAGTGAGATAATCTTTATTGTAACAAGTATATGTCAGTGAGATAATTTTTATTGTAACAAGTATATGTCAGTGAGATAATCTTTATTGTAACAAGTATATGTCAGTGAGATAATCTTTATTGTAACAAGTATATGTCAGTGAGATAATCTTTATTGTAACAAGTATATGTCAGTGAGATAATCTTCACTGTATCATGTATATGTTAGTGAGATAATCTTTATGGTAACAAGTATATGTCAGTAAGATAATCTTTATTGTAACAAGTATATGTCAGTGAGATAATCTTTATTGTAACAAGTATATGTCAGTGAGATAATCTTTATTGCAACAAATATATGTCAGTGAGATAATCTACATTGTAACAAGTATATGTCAGTGAGATAATCTTTATTGTAACAACTATATGTCAGTGAGATAATCTTCACTGTATCATGTATATGTTAGTGAGATAATTTTTATTGTAACAAGTATATGTCAGTGAGATAATCTTTATTGTAACAAGTATATGTCAGTGAGATAATCTTTATTGTAACAAGTATATGTCAGTGAGATAATCTACATTGTAACAAGTATATGTCAGTGAGATAATCTTCACTGTATCATATATATGTTAGTGAGATAATCTTCATTGGATCAAGTGCGATAAATATATGTCTGTGAGGTAGCCTACATTATATTAACCTCAGTGTATGGCGGCAACATATGAATGCCTAGCATGTAACGTTATTTCTCCCATTATTACGTTATGTTTTTATTTATGCGTATAGTTTCAAAACTGCCAAGGCAATATCTTCTCTTCCGGGTGTTACATGCGTAACCCCGTGTCTCCTGTCCGGTGGAAATTCACTCCTGGACAAACCGGCTGTTACCTCTCAGACGAGACACTGCATCACCATATTCAGCAACTGTAACATTGCCTGCTCCACATCTCTGGGGGTGACGCACATATCCGCAGAATTATTCAAATCTTCACAATTGAACATCTTTAAGCTGGAGTCCATTATTCCCGCGCGAACGCGGATAAACCCAAGACGATCTGCAGACGACAGGTGGATAGTTTAACAGCCATGTTCAAGTCCACGAAAAGTCAATATCCAGTCGGCAAGAAGTTGATCTGGGCCTTCAGTTGATAGAGGTGAGAGGTTCGAATCCCGGTCGGTAACTATAGCTTTCAAATTTTATGTTGTCTAGTGCGTCCTCTAGTCTCTACTTCTTTCTTCTCCTTCTGTGAGCGCCAAACAATACTACGTGTGTTTATTTATGTAACTGTAAGGGATATGCAACAATAATAATAATAACAACAACAACAACTAAACTACTGAACTTTACAGCAACAGTTACGCTTCCGGTAACAAATCTTTCTTTTCATTTTACGACAGTCGTAAACTGCAACCCAAACATTGAACCTTGCTCCCTTTGCTGAGGATCACATTTTTCACTGTTTATTGATTAAGGCACACAATGGAGTGGTCAGGATACACTTCAAATGTTACTTTATGAATATAATGCGCACCAATTGCTAGAGGAGATGATTTGAGACACAAATATTAAAAATAAAACTGTCGGCATTATATTCGAGATGTTACGATACTTAAAATAGGGTTGGGATGTTCATATGGATGTTACCTGATGTCTGAAGACACTTCTTGGGCAGTTCTTGAGTACCGTCTTCACGATGAAGATTTGCTTAAATGGACCTTCAAAATTTTGGGGGCTGCGTGGTCTCGATGTATGGTGTCCGCCTCGAGTGATGGAAGTCCCGGGTTCAAGCCCCGGTGAGGACCGGAATTTTTTTTCACGTGGACTTCTAGTAATAAAATTTCCCCTGGTCTCTGGGCAGTGAGATCGGACGCCCGTATGCATTTTTGCGCACGTAAAAATTCCCTTGGCAGTTGAAAATCGAAAAAGAGTAGCCTAACGGCGCTGCCTGGGCAAAATTTCGAGTTAAAAATCTACCCAAAGTATTTCAGGATCCTCGCCGGTGCTACGGGGTTCGTGGACTGAGATGAGTTTCTCCAGACTCAGGTTCGAGTTAGGAGAAGAACAGAGCACTTAAGGGTTACACCCGTATGCCGTGATGTTGATCCATCGACTAAATTTAGTTTAGTTTACTAAACTAAACTAAACTAGACCTTCAACATTTTGTTTCTCTAGCTTGTGTTGAACACCGACAGGCGTCCTTCTCTCCAAGTTATCCTCCCACCTGTAACGTCGTTTACCTGAAGATGAAGGCGACACAGTCACGACACGTGCCTGAGCCCCTCTCCAAACAGGCCAAGACACAATTAGTTTACCAAAGACCGTGTTACATAAAGATGACAGCGACAAAGTCACGACACGTGCCTGAGCCCCTCTCCAAGCAGGCCAAGACACAATTAGTTCACCAAAGACCGTGTTACATAAAGATGACAGCGACAAAGTCACGACACGTGCCTGAGCCCCTCTCCAAGCAGGCCAAGACACAATTAGTTAACCAAAGACCGTGTTACATAAAGATGACAGCGACAAAGTCACGACACGTGCCTGAGCCCCTCTCCAAGCAGGCCAAGACACAATTAGTTCACCAAAGACCGTGTTACATAAAGATGACAGTGACAAAGTCACGACACGTGCCTGAGCCCCTCTCCAAGCAGGCCAAGACACAATTAGTTCACCAAAGACCGTGTTACATAAAGATGACAGCGACAAAGTCACGACACGTGCCTGAGCCCCTCTCCAAGCAGGCCAAGACACAATTAGTTCACCAAAGACCGTGTTACATAAAGATGGCAGCGACAAAGTCACGACACGTGCTTTAACTTCGCCTCCAACAGAGCAAGACACAATATTTCACCAAAGACCATGTTACATAAAGATGACAGCGACAAAGTCACGACACGTGCCTGAGCCCCTCTCCAAACAGGCCAAGACACAATAAGTTCACCAAAGACAACACCGCTGGAAATACTGGTACAGTATGGACTTCTGTAGCAATTACCGTTCACAATGAGACGCTATCGCGGGGTGACGTCATATCTCCTTCACCCAGTCACCGGCTGCCGAGAGATCAAACGCGGTAGCGGCATTATTGGGATGTCTCCCGGTCATTTAATATTTCCTCTCGAGCCACGTCAGTGGTTGCAACTGACAGATAGACGGGTCATTAGTCCTCAGTTCATATGAATGCTCAGTTCACTTCGACGAATGTTCACGCCACATAACTGCCTAAGCCGCTGCGTTTGTCTTGATTAAATTCTAGTTTTGTGTTTTAGTTTTGTTTGCCCCTACACACACAAGTGTGCGCCTTCTTGTCGGTGCTTTTCAAATATCCTATGGCAGTGTGTTGTAAGCTTGCATTCATTGCTAAGTTCTCTCCATCTATTGCATTTCTTATCATGTGTGTGTGTGTATGTATATATAATGACAAGTATCTTACGCAATAAGTCACTGCAACTGAATGTAAAAGGGAGAGTGTTGAAATGCTGTATAGAACCTGTCTTGCTTTATGACAGTGAATTTTGGACTGTAAATAAACAAATTATGAAAAACTTGGAAGAAACAGAGAAGGGGTTCTTGAGACGAATGATGCGAATTCCTTGGACTGACAGAGTAACTAACAGCTTTTGCCTGAAAGAGGCTAATGAAATTAGAACATTATATTCAACAATAAGACAAACAGCTTTCTTTGGTCATGTTATAAGAAGATTGATTGACTGATTGATTTAGGAACCGACATCACATCATCCGGGGAATTTCCATAAGCGTTCCGTCCCCATCCTCAGCAGCCAGCGAAGAGTTCTAACCACAATAGTACCAGTAGCAATCTGATTATATGTCAGTCTCGCCTTTCCTCTGAGCGTCGAACGTCGGCCAGTTCCCCTTGTCACTCCTCGCTGCCTCATTGTTGCCAGACTATGGTAATCCATTTGCTCCTCTAAGGTGTATACGTGCTCCCACAAGGCCGCAACCACGTCTGCCTTGTCAGGCATCAATACTCCACCAAGTTTTGCCGAGCCAGCGAATCTGTCCGCATGTTCATTCTCCAGCACACCGGTATGCCCCGGAGAAAAGATCCAGGGGATGCTTGCCACCCGTTACCTTCGAAGCGAAGCAAGCCACTCTGCCCGAAGCTTGCCTGTCCTCACCTTCCTCAGTATGCTTTCTGAGTCAGTTTCAATCACAATGTTTTTTTGTATCGTATTCTCCATCCAGCTGAAAGCTGCACTGACCGCCTCCACCTCCATTCTTAAGCTAGATGTGTTATCATATACCAGCCGCTCCTGCACCAAACGTTGACTATTAGCTTTGGCTATGAACCCCAGGCACTTCTCCTACCTCTCAACACCGAACCATCTATGTAGATAATCACATCACCCGGACGAGCATTATCCTGAATTAGTTGCTGGATTTCCACTTCCGTGGCCCCTGCTGGCCACTCCCTGCACTCCCGGCTCAATGTAATTATAACTCTGCACAAGTCTGACTGCTCCGCTGGCACACTGACCCACTCCTCTCCTCGCCTAATGTTCTCCAAGATGCACACCTGTCTGATCGTATCCTCCGCCTGAGCCATCCATCAGTCTCTGACCCTTAACGCCTCATGCAAAGGGTGATCTGTGTCTGCAGCTACTCTGAGGTATGCCTTCGCCTGCATCACCTTGAGCCTACCAGCAACAGTCGGCAGACCAAGAATGTAACGCATGCACACTACTGGGGTGTCTCTAGTGCATCCCAGAATGACACGCATAGCTTCGTTCTGTCTGCGCTCTAACTTCACCAGCTGACTCTCTGAGACAGTGAGCAGTCCTAGTTCATAATCAATCACTGAGAGGATCAAGTGCTGGTATAGTGTGAAAAGCATTCTCTGCTATGTGTCCATTGCAGCCGTAGTTTTAAGTGCACTGAGTCCCTTTTGAGATTTTGTCACAACCGTCTCCACGTGGTCCACGTGTTATGAGAAGAGAGGCATTGGAGAACGTTGTGACAACTGCAAAACTTAGAAGAAGTCGCTTAGAAGTCGACAGGGTTGACTTTATTGCACCAGGTTTTATCCCATATGGCTCGGTCTCTTTCCGCAGCGCGCAAAGCGTCGCACCAAGCACGAACTCCGTAGCTCTAGCGACTACCCACAGGAGTCTCCGAAAAAAATCTCACTCGTGAACCGAAGGACGCTGCCCGGAATCGAACCCACGACCTTCGGAGCCCGAGTCAAACGGCTTGACCACTTCGCCACGGAGACTCCCGAAAACTGAAAACATCAAGAGGAAGAGATGGAGGGGCAGACTAAGAGAAATGATGCTGGATGGACTGAGACGGTTGCATGGAGGAATATCATCTGCAGAGTTGATACACTAAGGACCGCACGCAACCAAGCCGAAAGGTCACACAGCGGACAACTCATGACATGTGAATTACTGTCCCGTTATAAAGTAATTTGACATACTGTCCGCCAGGGATTCTTAAGCTTTTACCTTGCGTGATTCTATCTGTTACGTCTGATTTCATTCTCTCTCTCTCTCTCTCTCTCTCTCTCTCTCTCTCTCTCTCTCTCTCTCTCTCTCTCTCTCTCTCTCTCTCTCTCTCTCTCTCTCTCTCTTCATTCTTTCTATCTTTTTTCTTTCACTTTAATTCTTTCTTTCTTTCTATTTATCTCTATCTGTGTGATGGTAATAATTCATAAACCATAGATAACACAAAAGTATAGTCCCAGTTTTTTCAGAACCGTTGTGCCCCACTAGCGACCTTGACAAACGTATCTATTTGCTCTTTCCGTGACCCACCAGGCATCAAGCACTGACCGGTAACTCATCGAGAGCACTGAACAATATGGTCGCAGTGTAAACCCTTTAAAATTCTCCGAACAAGGCAACGATAAAAAACGTTTATTTAGAATATTATAATCATAAATACATAGATGTCTTACTACAAACACAATCCAGTTTGGACTGGTTGTTCTTTAGACTATTGACACGTGACCTGCCGGGGTATTAATAAAAAAACCCGAGCGCAGATGTTAAATTGTCATTCTTTGATGAAACCACACAAGAAAACAGATCATCCCACAGAAGAGATCAGTTGTCACCTCACAGAAGAGACCAGCGGTGAGTATATTATAGATATTCGTAACACATCGTCACCGCTTAAAAATAACATAATAATAAGGGTAGCAGACTAGTCAAACCATATGTAACCATCCACCAATCATGCATAACTATAAAGCCACCGAAATAATACGGTAGACAAAATATCTGTGATATCAACATGAAAACAATGTAAGTATAAAAATATCAACGCCCTCACAAAATTCGCTTGAGACTCGCTCGTACTCAACCGCGCCTGCTTAATTACAGCGCTCAGGCCGTCTTTTATCTCGCCCTGCGCAACTGACCTGCCCGATTCACCCATGAACTCAGCGGTAGGTAAACAGTCTCTCCTCCACTCGAAATGTGCTTTGATAATGCTCGAAATGTTCTTTGACAATGTGGGTGTAGCATGATGGAACAGAATCCCCATTTCCAGTCCGACACATTTCATAATTATACTTTTTGAGTCTTAACAGGGACCATCCCAAAATAAGGGCTATTCTTAGATCGAAGGTTCCAGAACGAGTTGGGGGAGGCGGCGGTATGCACTTGTCTTCTGATTGGTTCATAAATAATGAGCCCACGCTATTCCTGGGCCATATTTTAAAATCTAATTAGTAGGAGCGGGAATTTCACCAGGAGCGGTCGCTAGAGTGATGTGATGACCCAACAATGCCCTTAAAGATTCAATAATATTGTTCTCTGGACACCAGGTACCACTTTAAAACATACTTTAATGTTGTGGCTAAACCTAATGTACGAAAGAGAAGAATATAAGAGTATTTTATGAATAAAATGTGAAAGTGGAAAACCTAACTTCTGTGCGCCAGAATTCTGAATATTGCTTCTTCAACCTTGACACGTCTTTCACGCTGTATACTCCAAGTGCCTATCAATCCCTTGTTGTGACTGGTTGCGTATGCTTGAGGAATGTAGTACACTCATGCAGATTCGCAAACCAAAACCCCTTGTGCATTCTACATGCCTAGGATGACTTATTCTTAAATCAACTGTACCTTTGCTCTCGTGCGAGTTAACAAATGGCAGTCTGAATGGGAATGAGTGATGAAACATGTACAAGTTCCTTTGTAAAACGCAGAGAATGATGGAGTGAGTGAGTTGGTGATTTAATAAATAGCCTCTCACATTAGTAGAAAGAAAGATGCTTCAAATATCCACATGTAAACAGGACGGTGATGGCACGCCAGAATTGCTAAGTCCATGTGATGCCTGGTCGCTATAAGCTCAAGAGAATTACTATAATTTCTCTTTGAAGTATTACACTGTTACCTCTACTGTTGGATGGTTCATATAAACTAGTTCCTAAGAGAACCATAGGTGTGTGAACCTGTGTTTTAGTTGGCTGAATATAATGTATGGCTCATGCAAACTTACAAGGACTAAACATGTTTTCCACATATGTGCTTGGTGCATATGTGAACCATTGCTATGCAATTGAGCTTCTGTTACCTACTGTGGACATTACTCAGTGGGGAAAGAGCACATGATGATGATGATGTATCTGTGAGACAAGTCTGGTGAAAAAGGGGTGAGGTCTGGCATTGCTGGTGAATATGGAATAAGACATTCAGGCACCAACATCACAGCTATAGGAATGGATGTCTGGTCTGCTAATTTGGTAAATGCCATTAGTTAATACATAATGCATATTGCAGTTGTAAATGCCTATTTTCCATTTCCCTTCACAATGCCTGTCCCATGTTGCTATGTCACAATGATTGCTATACTGTGTCTGGTCCTCCTTGTGCCCAGGTCTACTGTGGTTCAAATATGGTGGAACTTAGACCACATACATGCTTGTAATTGTGTTAAGCTACCCTGTCTCAGCATATGGTCTTGTGATTACCACAGTACATCAGAGTGAAATTCACTACATCATCAACCCTAACCTTCCCCATCTCCATCTGTGTATGTTAATGTATGATAACATCATCTTTTAACACATGTGAAGAGATGTTGTGCCATTCTATATATCCACAGAGAACAGGAGGATGGAGGAGAGGCATCCATATATCATCTGGGAAAACTAACCAGTAGTCCCAGAATCCAGAACCAACTCTCTATAAGTGAAATCTTCTAGAACCCACAATATGGGAATTTCCTAGAGACTTTCAGCTCAGCTCTCAAACAGCTGGATATAAATAAAGGGAGAAAAATAGTTCTGAAGACTCCAGTGATCATAATTATCAGGATCATCTGAGAATGAAACAACAAGTCTGGTTGTTAACCCCATTCAAGACAACTTGTGAAATGACTGGTGCAATGGATTGTTTAGCTAGGACTTATCTTGGTTAATCTCCAGCCTGGTGCTCACACAGTGTTGAAGAATTTGACTTGAAGTGTAGGTGAGATTGGACTGACTGAGGGGCTGCAGTATATTGGATTTTGTTCCTATCTCTGGGTTTCTTCAGCAAGTCATGTTTTGCATGTACCGAGTATACATCTCCCAATGTCAGGAGAGTGTTATCCTCAACTTTTGAAGTATCCCAGTATCAGCATTCACAGACAGTCTGGTCAATGGGGAGAGACAGTCTCATATCATCCTACCAAATCTTGTCTTCCAGAGGAATGAATCTGCCATGAAGCTTATTTTGGGAAAGCTGCTAACTGGAGCTAGTCCAACATCCATGCTGATGATAAAAGGATTCAACAGACCCAGAACAGTAGTTTCTTCCTTGAGTGCCCATGGATAGGATTTCTTAAATTCCCAAGAGACAAAAAGATGAGGATAGAGACTGATACTGAAATGGAAGGATGTAGTGGTGGTACTTAGAGAGGAGAGGTGGATAAGAGTTATTAGTTGGTGGAGTAATGGAGAGGTGGTGTATCATGTTATCTTCATGCATGTTAGCATATTTGTACATTTTGTATGTACCTGTTGAGGTGTTGACATGACAAATGGGATGAACAATGGTCATCACTAACTAGACTCACCATCAGCTCAATAAACAGTATGATTGAACCAGTGTTTCAAGTACATGTCCCCAGTGAATTTCTTGTACAGTTGCTGTCAAGTGTTGTCTCTGGTGACTGTCTTAAGTGCTGTGGTTGGTTATACATATTGTGAAAAGTCCTGTATAGATGTTGTCAGGTATCTCATGATGTCTATCTTGTACACTTGTGGGGTAAACCAATTCCTTGTGAATGTATGTTCCACTTTTGTCAAGAAACTGTCATGTAGATGTCCTGTCCAACAGATGTAATGTACAGTTATTGTTGAAGTTTGTTTGTCTGCAAAATTGAAGGACTACTTGAACTGATATAGGTCATACTGACAAAATAAAGAAAGAAGAGATCTAGGTGACGGACGAACAGCACACTGTCAACAGTATAATGAGTGAGAGGGATCCTCAGTTGTACAGGCGCTAATAGTTCAGATCTTTTCTGGCCTTAAGGGAACCTTTTACTTCTTTTATAAATTTCTGTGTAGATACATAGTGGTCTCACAGTGGGGGTTGAGCCAAAGAAAAATGTTCTCCAAACAAGGCTATTGCGGGAATGATTAGCTCATTTGAGTGACCTCTAGACGAAACGTGCTAAATCATATCCTTTATCTTGTTATTTATTATTCAAGATATATCTCCAGAGAACACTACAAACTATATCCTCTGGCAACTCAATCAAACATGTCACAGTGGGCAAAGAATGCTTGTCGTTCCAGGAGGAGGATCTCCTGCAGTGGTTTTTCTGTCCAACCTTTTCTTCACAGCACTTGCAGTCCTGGTTGCTTCACAGGTGACTGCACCCTTGCGTAATAATGTACGCCACGAATTTCGATCTCTGGCAGCAGTCTCCCAGGTGTCACGATGAATTAAAACAGCTTTCAGTGATATTTTTAGAGTATCTTTAAAGCGTTTCCTCTGGCCGCCTTGGGAGCGTTTAAAACATCGCAGCTCGCCGTAAATAATTTGTTTAGGGAGCCTGTGATCTGGCATGCGAGTTAAGTGACCAGCCCAGCAAATCTGATTCTTCATTAATAGAGTGTGGGTACTGGGCATTGACGCTCTTTCTATAACTTCAGTGTCTGGGATCTTGTCTTGCCATTTAATCTTCAATAGCTTCCAAAGTCAGACTGTGTGGAAGTGGTTTAATTTCCTACCGTGTCGCTGATAAACAGTCCAGGTTTCACAAGCATATAGCAGTGTGGATAATACAACTGCTTTGTAGACATTCAGCTTTGTTTGCAGGCTTATTCCATTTCTGTCCCATACATTCTTGTACAGTCTGCCAAAGGCCGCGCTGGCCTTGGAGATGCTTGCATTTATTTCGTCATCAATTGTGGCAGCTTGTGACACATGGTACCAAGATAGGTGAATTTGTCCACAACATTTAGTCCATGACCATTCACCTTGATATTCGGTACGGTGTGATTATTCCCTGGAGCTGGCTGGTACATAACTACAGTCTTATCCAAGTTGATATTGAGCCCAAAGTTGGCACAGGCATGTGAGAAAGCTGAAACATTGTGTTGCATGTCCGCCTCTGAGTTGGCATATAGAGCGCAATGATCAGCATACAGGAGTTCTCTGACGGTGTGTCTGTTAATTTTGGTTTTATCCTTCAGCCTTCTGAGATTGAACAACTTTCCATGCATGCGGTAGTTGATGTCTATTTCAATATCATTGTTCCCGAAGGCATTCGTTAGCATAGCGGAAAACATGAGGCTGAACAGTGTTGGTGCCAGGACACATCCTTGCTTCACTCAATTGGTGACAGGAAAGAGCTCAGACAGTTCACCATTTTCCTGTACTCTTGCCTGCATACCATCATGAAATAGCCGCACTATTCGGACAAACTTTCGTGGACAGCCATATTTCGCCATAATCTTCCACAGTCCTTCTCTGCTGACTCGGTATCAAAAGGCTTGGTAAGGTCAATGAAAGTGGAGAACATTTCGCAGTTCTGTTCCTGACATTTCTATTGCAGCTGCCTTGCAGCAAAAATCATGTCAACAGATCCTTGTTCTTGTCTGAAGCTACATTGACTCTCTGGAAGAAGACTTTGATCGAGATGGGCCGTGAGGCGATTGAGAAGAATTCTGGTGAGCATCTTCCCTGCAATTGAGAGCAAGAAGATGCCTCGGTGGTTGTCACGGGATTGGTGGTTTCCTTTACGTTTGTAAAGGTGGACTATTGACGCGTCCTTGACATCTTGTGGCATGGTCTCGTTCACTCATATATTTGTAAAGACTTGGTGAAGCTGCTCTGTTAGGACCGGCCCACCTGCCTTATATATCTCTGCTGGAATGGAGTCAGGACCAGGCGCCTTACCGCTGGAATGTTGCTGGAGGGCTTAGTTTACTTCCACTATGGTTGGCAGTTCATCAAGTGTATCATTAGTGGGGACTTGAGGTAGGCAGTTGATGGTTTCATCATCGAAGATGTTGCTGAAATTCTCTGCCTAGCGTTGAAGGATTTCTTTCTTATCGGTGACCAATATTCCCCGATCTGCACTAAGGAGGTGAACTATGCCTGCTGATGTAGGACCATAGACCGCTTTCAGTGAGTCGTAGAAGTTTTTCATATCATGTCTGTCAGGAAAGCCTTGAATTTCATCAGCTTTGCTGCTCAGCCAGGAGTCCCGCATGTGCCGAAGTTTCTGCTGCACTACTCTCCGAATGTTATTGAAGGCATCTTTTTTTGTTATGTCATTCAAAAATGCCTTGAGGAGAAAATGTTTCTCGGCCAGCAATTGGTTGATGTCTTCGGAATTTTCATCAAAGCATTCTTTATGCTTTTTGGGCTGGACCCAGGATTTCCATAGCAGTGCTGTAAATTATGTCCTTTATGGCTCTCCACCCTGTTTCCGCATCCTGTTCAGCTGCAGCATTTATCTTGAGGTAGTCTTCCGGCATATTTTAAAACGACAGCTGCATGTTTTGCTGTTTAGGCGGGTGACATTTAGTTGTTTTTTATTTTGTTTGTTTGTTTGCTTTTTTACCCCTTGAGGACGCCGTGGTGGTTTGATGTGTATGTTTATTTTGGAGATAATGAGACGATGGTCTGTGCAACATTTGGCACCACACATGGATTTTGTCACCCGAACGTCTTGTCTGTCACTCCTCCTGAAGATGACATAGTCAATGAAGTGCCAGTGTTTCTAGCAAGAGTGCATCCACGATGTCCTATATCTCATGGAAAGACTGAAAATTGTGTTGGTGATTAGGAGATCGTATTCGGCACAGGTCTGAAGGAGGAGGAGGAGTCCATTACTGTTACAATTTCAGACTTCGTACTTTCCAATGATGCCACTTCAAGAGGCGGTGTCCTTGCCTACTCTGGCATTGAAGTCCCCAGGGAGTATAAGTTTGTCTCCTTTGGGAACAGATGTTAACACATTGTGCAGGTCCTCATAGAACTTGTTCTTGACATCATCTTCATTGGTCATAGTTGGTGCGTAGACACTCACAATGATTGCATGCTTCCTTCTATTCAGCAGGGGCAATTTAATGGTCATGAGCCTGTCGTTTATAGCCTTTGGAAATCCAGCTAGTTTGCCAACCAGGGCCGACTTAATGGCATATCCCACGCCGGATTGGCGTCTTTCCTCGATTTTCCTTCCACTCCAGAAAAATGTGTAGCCGGCACCCATTTTACAGATTTGGCCTTCTTCTGCAAGTCGTGTCTCGCTCAAGGCTGCAATGTCGATGTTGTACCTGCCCAGCTCTCTCCCAATCAGTGCTGTTCGTCTCTCTTGACCCGACGCGACGTCTCTATCAAGTAGGGTGCGTACATTCCAAGTTCCGATTGTAAAAAGGGGAAGAGATGCAGGGACAGGCCAAGAGAAATGACGCTGGATGGACTGAGACGGTGGTATGGAGGAATATCGTCTGCAGAGTTGATACGCCAAGGACCGCTATCTGTATATATATATATATATATATATATATATATATATATATATATATATATATATATATATATATATATATATATATATATATATATATATATACACACACACACACATATGCACAACCACGACTTTCGTATGCAAACTACTGAACTACTGCAGCAACCACTCCACCATCACAACGTCCGTGTGTGAACTACTACACCGACTACAACGTCCCTGTGTGAACTACAACACCAACCACTCCACAACCACGACGTTCGTATGAAAACTACTGAGCTACTGCACCAACCTACCCACCACAACAACGTCCGTGTGTGAACTACTACATCGACCACAACATCCGTGTGTGAACTACTGCACCAACCACAACGTCCGTGTGTGAACTACTGCACCAACCACAACATCCGTGTGTGAACTACTGCACCAACCACAACATCCGTGTGGACTACAGCACCAACCACAACATCCGTGTGAACTACTGCACCAACCACAACATCCGTGTGGACTACAGCACCAACCACAACATCCGTGTGAACTACTGCACCAACCACAACATCCGTGTGAACTACTGCACCAACCACAACATCCGTGTGGACTACAGCACCAACCACAACATCCGTGTGAACTACTGCACCAACCACAACATCCGTGTGGACTACAGCACCAACCACAACATCCGTGTGGACTACAGCACCAACCACTACATCCGTGTGAACTACTGCACCAACCACAACATCCGTGTGAACTACTGCACCAACCACAACATCCGTGTGGACTACAGCACCAACCACAACATCCGTGTGAACTACTGCACCAACCACAACATCCGTGTGAACTACTGCACTAACCACAACATCCGTGTGGACTACAGCACCAACCACTACATCCGTGTGAACTACTGCACCAACCACAACGTCCGTGTATGAACAACTACACCAACCTACCCACCACCACAACCTCCGTGTGTAAGAATGTACTAGAAGACACAACTGTATGGTGGAAATCGACGATGAACAGTAACGGGTTATTCAGTACAGAAGAAACAAGGCAAGAAACACGTGTTACAATGGTCGCCCATAACATCCTGTCACCCTGGATTGGTTATTTCTATTTCCGGCTGGACGCCATGTTGTATGCTATGGTGTGTAGGTTTTACCTATGTCTGGACTCACGGCCAGTGGCTAGGAGGCGGTTTTGTGAATGAACATTGCTTCTGTGAACATTTCAGACGTTATTTTCTAGTCATGATTGGGTTGGTGTAGTCAGCTGAGATGTAAGTGATTGGTTAGCTGTAGTCAGCTCAGATGTAAGTGATTGGGTTGCTGTAGTCAGCTCAGATGTAAGTGATTGTGTTGGTGTAGTCAGCTCAGATGTAAGTGATTGGGTTGGTGTAGTCAGCTCAGATGTAAGTGATTGGGCTGGTGTAGTCAGCTCAGATGTAAGCAATTGGGTTGGTGTAGTCAGCTCAGATGTAAGTGATTGTGTGTGTAGTCGAGCTCAGATGTAGGGATTTGGTTGCTGTAGTAGGCGCTAGATGATAGTGATGTGGGGTTGCAGATGTAAGTGTTGGGTGGTGTAGTCAGCTCAGATGTAGTGATTGGGATGGTGGTAGTCAGCTCAGATGTAAGTGATTGGGCTGGTGTAGTCAGCTCAGATGTAAGTGATTGGGTTGGTGTAGTCAGCGCAGATGTAAGTGATTGGGTTGGTGTAGTCAGCGCAGATGTAAGTGATTGGGTTGGTGTAGTCAGCTCAGATGTAAGTGATTGGGTTGGTGTAGTCAGCTCAGATGTAAGTGATTGGGTTGGTGTAGTCAGCTCAGATGTAAGTGATTGGGTTGGTGTAGTCAGCTCAGATGTAAGTGATTGGGTTGGTGTAGTCAGCTCAGATGTAGTGATTGGGTTGGTGTAGTCAGCTCGATGTAAGTGATTGGGTTGGTGTAGTACAGCTCAGATGTAGTGATTGGGTTGGTGTAGTCAGCTCAGATGTAAGTGATTTGGGTTGGTGTAGTCAGCTCAGATGTAAGTGATTGGGTTGGTGTAGTCAGCTCAGATGTAAGTGATTGGGTTGGTGTAGTCAGCTCAGATGTAAGTGATTGGGTTGGTGTAGTCAGCTCAGATGTAAGTGATTGGGTTGGTGTAGTCAGCTCAGATGTAAGTGATTGGGTTGGTGTAGTCAGCTCAGATGTAAGTGATTGGTTGGTGTAGTCAGCTCAGATGTAATGATTGGGTTGGTGTAGTCAGCTCGATGTAAGGATTGCGGGTTGTGTAGTCAGCTCAGATGTCAAGTGATTTGGTTGCTGTAGTCAGCTCAGATGTAAGTGATTGTGTTGCTGTAGTCAGCTCAGATGTAAGTGATTGTGTTGCTGTAGTCAGCTCAGATGTAAGTGATTGTGCTGGTGTAGTCAGCTCAGATGTAAGTGATTGGGTTGGTGTAGTCAGCTCAGATGTAAGCAATTGGGTTGGTGTAGTCAGCTCAGATGTAAGTGATTGGGTTGCTGTAGTCAGCTCAGATGTAAGTGATTGGGTTGCTGTAGTCAGCTCAGATGTAAGCAATTGGGTTGGTGTAGTCAGCTCAGATGTAAGTGATTGGGTTACTGTAGTCAGCTCAGATGTAAGTGATTGTGTTGGTGTAGTTAGCTCAGATGTAAGTGATTGTGTTGCTGTAGTTAGCTCAGATGTAAGTGATTGTGTGGTGTAGGTTAGCTCAGATGTAAGTGATTTGGTTGCTGTAGTTAGTCTCGATTAAGTGATTGTAGTTGGGGGGTTTTTGGGGGGCGTGATTGTTTGTTTTTTTTTTTGGGTTTTTATGGGTTAAGTGATTGTGTTGGTGTAGTTAGCTCAGATGTAAGTGATTGTGTTGGTGTAGTTAGCTCAGATGTAAGTGATTGTGTTGGTGTAGTTAGCTCAGATGTAAGTGATTGTGTTGGTGTAGTCAGCTCAGATGTAAGTGATTTGGTTGCTGTAGTTAGCTCAGATGTAAGTGATTGTGTTGGTGTAGTTAGCTCAGATGTAAGTAATTTGTTGCTGTAGTTAGCTCAGATGTAAGTGATTGTGTTGCTGTAGTTAGCTCAGATGTAAGTGATTTGGTTGCTGTAGTTAGCTCAGATGTAAGTGATTGTGTTGCTGTAGTTAGCTCAGATGTAAGTGATTGTGTTGGTGTAGTTAGCTCAGATGTAAGTGATTTGGTTGCTGTAGTTAGCTCAGATGTAAGTGATTGTGTTGGTGTAGTTAGCTCAGATGTAAGTGATTTGGTTGCTGTAGTTAGCTCAGATGTAAGTGATTGTGTTGGTGTAGTTAGCTCAGATGTAAGTGATTTGGTTGCTGTAGTCAGCTCAGATGTAAGTGATTGTGTTGGTGTAGTTAGCTCAGATGTAAGTGATTTGGTTGCTGTAGTTAGCTCAGATGTAAGTGATTGTGTTGGTGTAGTTAGCTCAGATGTAAGTGATTGTGTTGGTGTAGTCAGCTCAGATGTAAGTGATTTGGTTGCTGTAGTTAGCTCAGATGTAAGTGATTGAGTTGCTGTAGTCAGCTCAGATGTAAGTGATTGTGCTGGTGTAGTCAGCTCAGATGTAAGTGATTGTGCTGGTGTAGTCAGCTCAGATGTAAGTGATTTGGTTGGTGTAGTCAGCTCAGATGTAAGTGATTGTGTTGGTGTAGTCAGCTCAGATGTAAGTGATTTGGTTGCTGTAGTCAGCTCAGATGTAAGCAATTGGGTTGGTGTAGTCAGCTGAGATGTAAGTGATTGGTTAGCTGTAGTCAGCTCAGATGTAAGTGATTGTGCTGGTGTAGTCAGCTCAGATGTAAGTGATTGTGCTGGTGTAGTCAGCTCAGATGTAAGTGATTTGGTTGCTGTAGTTAGCGCAGATATAAGTGATTGGGTTACTGTAGTCAGCTCAGATGTAAGCAAAGTCAAAATCATTTGTACCCTCTTCAGGCGCATTTTGCACATGGCGGTAGCCCCATGTGTAACCCAGTCGGCACTGGGTGGCTGATGTGTCAAGTGTCAGGCCAGCCGCGTGTACCTCCGCAGACATTCTCTAGTTAAAGTGTAAGGATGGGTCGACCTTGGAGACATTCTCTGGTACTAGTGTTTGGATAAGTCGACATTGGAGACATTATCTGGTACAAGTGTTTGGATAAGTCGACATTGGAGACATTCTATGGTACAAGTGTAAGGATGGGTCGACATTGGAGACATTCTCTGGTACAAGTGTTTGGATGGGTCGACATTGGAGACATTCTCTGGTACAAGTGGTAGGATTGGTCGTCATTGAAGACATTCTCTGGTACAAGTGTTTGGATGGGTCGACATTGGAGACATTCTCTGGTACAAGTGTTTGGATGGGTCGACATTGGAGACATTCTCTGGTACAAGTGTTTGGATGGGTCGACATTGGAGACATTCTCTGGTACAAGTGTTTGCATGGGTCGATATTGGAGACATTCTCTAGTACTAGTGTTTGGATGGGTCGACATTGGAGAAATTCTCTGGTACAAGTGTTTGCATGGGTCGACATTAGAGACATTCTCTGGTACTAGTGTTTGGATGGGTCGACATTGGAGACATTCTCTGGTACAAGTGTTTGGATGGGTCGACATTGGAGACATTCTCTGGTACTAGTGTTTGGATGGGTCGACATTGGAGACATTCTCTGTGACATATGCCTGGGTCATTGACATTGAGGTGAGTGACCCCAGTAGCGAGACTACGAGAAAAACAATCAGCCATGAAAAATAATGGGGCGGGTGTGAGTGGAGACCCCCAGGGTGGATGGGGTGAAGGACAGTTTAGTTTTGTGTGAAGTCAAGTGACTTCAGGACAGTTGATGTTTTGGCGCCGAGCGGATCGGTTGTCGAAGAAGGGAGAGCTTAGACTGACTGTGGGTCAGATCTTTTGTTGTGTTGTTCTCCCAGTTGTGAATGCAGGCCTAAAACCCAGTGGGGGTTGGATAGTGAATAGAGGCCTGAACCCAGAGTGGGTTGGATAGTTAGTGGAGACTAGACCCATTGTGTGGGTGTATTGTGTGAGGTCCAGCTGTGGATAGTAGCTGGATTACCTGTCTTGTGGATTTGATATGAAGCAGGCTTGCAAAGGCAGTAATGTGTGCTGGTTAAATTGTGAGGAGGATATTTATATTCTATGGATTATATTGTTTCTGGATATAGAGTTGTGTTCCGTTTGTCCGTGTTCTTTCTGCAATAAAGGATTATGTGCGCCAACTCAATCTTGTTTAATGACTGGTGAATGTGCACTGCGGGGGTGAGTTTTATTGTAAGACAGTTAGATAGCTCAATTGACACACCAGGAGTATCGTTACCTAGACAACGACCATATCACGCACTTATCATCGGGAACATCGTGATACTCTGGTACTAGTGTTTGGATGGGTCGACATTGGAGACATTCTCTGGTACAAGTGTTTGGATGGGTCGACATTGGAGACATTCTCTGGTACAAGTGGTAGGATTGGTCGTCATTGGAGACATTCTCTGGTACAAGTGTTTGGATGGGTCGACATTGGAGACATTCTCTGGTACAAATGTTTGGTTGGGTCGACATTGGAGACATTCTCTGGTACAAGTGTTTGGATGGGTCGACATTGGAGACATTCTCTGGTACAAGTGTTTGGATGAGTCGACATTGGAGACATTCTCTGGTACAAGTGTAAGGATGGGTCGACATTGGAGACATTCTCTGGTACAAGTGTTAGCATGGGTCGACATTAAAGACATTCTCTGATACCCGTGTTATGATGGGTCGAAACTGGAGCCCAAGTCGTTTTTAAACATTCGAAACCGCCGAGATGGGGATTTAACGCATGCCCACAGTGCGAGCGTCCAGCCACTACTCGACCACGCCTCCCAACTCATAGAAGATCACGAGGAACACGAGAATAAGGTAGGATAACGTAACGCTGAGCTGGTTCGGACTGAAGGGGTTAAATCTGTTTGTCTTATACAGGTGAAACTATTAGCAACCACCTAACATAATAATGACGTATACGTCTAGTCATTCACATATACTAGGACATGAGATAATCAGGTGCGGTGACCAGTTATCTTTTTTGTAGTGTGTACAATTAGAGAACATAACCAAATACTCATGTCTGCATGGCTGGATCGGCCCCAGAGACGTGGTAGTTAGGAAACATAGCGACCATCTCTGGGAGTTTATTCCACACAATATGTTGTTGCATCTCATCAACATCATGACCCTCAACGTCATCATCATTATCATCATCATTAACATCATCATCGAGAAGCGCCGTGGTCATTCCATACGGCGGCGTGTCTTCTGTCGCTCTCTGTACTACCATGTGTGAGTGCGTTGATAGATCGGTCCTGCTTCTGGTACACAGGCGTTTCTTGCTGTCACTCCCTCTTGTAGCCAGTTATTTGCCATCATGGTGTTCTTTAATGTGACAGGATGTGACGAAACCACGCAAATATTCGCTTTGTTCAGAAAATTTGTGTAAACAGTTGTGGAGATTTACATAAGTGTTTGGTAAATGATTGTGGAGATGTACACAACATTTGTGTAAATAATTGTAGAGATTTATACATTATGTACAATTAGCCTATTTAATACACACAGTTATCATAATGTGCAAGCTGTATCTACAGGGTCAAATAGCTACCTACCTACCTTCCTACGTACCTACCTAGCTACCCTCTCTCTCTCTCTCTCTCTCTCTCTCTCTCTCTCTCTCTCTCTCTCTCTCTCTCTTCTCTTCTCTCTCTCTCTCTCTCTCTCTCTCTCTCTCTCTCTCTCTCTCTCTCTTTCTCTCTCTCTCTTTTTCTCTCTCTCTCAAGACCTTCAGACGCCTGTATGTTTCATGTCACATTGTCATATCCTGACACAACCATGATGTCTCTAGCCCACATAGAACATTTAACCAACATGACAAGTACAACACGGCTCAGTCACCAAGTGGTAACAGCTCCAGTCACCAGAACACCACTCTGTTGTGAATGCGCCGTCTTCTCACAAGTCACCAGATCACCTCTCTGTGGTGAATGCACCGTCTTCTCACAAGTCACCAGAAAACCCCTCTGTGGTGAATGCACCGTCTTCTCACAAGTCACCAGAACACCCCTCTGTGGTGAATGCACCGTCTTCTCACAAGTCACCAGAACACCCCTCTGTGGTGAATGCACCGTCTTCTCACAAGTCACCAGAACACCCCTCTGTGGTGAATGCACCGTATTCTCACAAGTCACCAGATCAACCCTCTCTGGTGAATGCACCGTCTTCTCACAAGTCACCAGAACACCCCTCTGTGGTGAATGCACCGTATTCTCACAAGTCACCAGATCAACCCTCTCTGGTGAATGCACCGTCTTCTCACAAGTCACCAGAACACCCCTCTGTGGTGAATGCACCGTCTTCTCACAAGTCACCAGAACACCCCTCTGTGGTGAATGCACCGTATTCTCACAAGTCACCAGATCAACCCTCTCTGGTGAATGCACCGTCTTCTCACAACGACACGGGGTATTACAGTGGCGATTCTTGTCATGTTTTAGGGTGTAGTATAGGTGGGAGCGCAAGCGCAATTGAAATACCACTACTTTTATCGTTTCCTTACTTTACTTACAGGTCCAGTCACTTGTGATTGACAGATGTGCGCGTCCTTATGGTCCAGGCGCGTATGAGGCCCTCACCTGTGGGACTTGGCTGAACGCCTCTAAGCCGGGTCCCTTGGGTTCCAGGGTCTGGCCATCACTCGCCACCTGCTCGTGGTGGCGAGGTCTCGGAGGTTTGACGCTGTGCCGCCAGCGTCTGCAGCCTACCTTGTGCCAGACGTATTGGTTACCCATTCCTCTGGAAAACACAAGATTAGGCCGAGAGCGGGAACATGTCGTTTGGGCACCACATGTTTCTCTGAAGCTCTGCCCAGGCATTGTGATGGAATATTGGCCACATTCCAACTCACATACTTTGGTCTGTCAAGACTGCAAGGTGCCACTCACTCACATTAAAACGGAATATTTATGACACGTCTTTTATGAGTGAATACCTGAACATCGTGTGCAATTTGATTTGCGTCTGGAAGAATGATTTCTTGCCGGACCTGGCAGATTTGCATATTCTCTTAATAGTATCACATGTTTTATAATAAAGCCGTTGCCAGTTTGGCCGGGTTGCACAAGACTCGGTTTAATGTCGTCACTCTAGAATGATCCCCATTTGGCGGGGTACAAGTGCAGACCTGTTCTAGACGTGCCGTCTGCCAAAATCAAGTATGGCGGATCAGTGTGGCCGGATGTAGACAGCCGGAAGTGAGAGCTGGGCTACATGAACAGATTAAACTTAACTCTTACTGGCTCAGGTGACGCGCTTCGTATGACTGACAGTACTTGATGTGTTTCAACCGTCAAGGCATATGTGACTGTACTTCTGATGTCTAGTCACAAGATACTACATAAATCTGACCATGTATTCCGATTTTTAAAGTCTATTTATATGACTCACTTGACAGCAAAACATGTGTTATGCAGTGTTGCGTCGCCCGGCATTGGCCAACTGGTGTGTTTTCTCAAACTGAAAGAGTTAAGTGAATAGGTCAGGTCTGAGGTGTTCGTTCCTGTCTCGCCGCAAGAGGGGTGGGTTCGTGGTTTAAGTACCAAGTCTGTTTTACCACAGCCAATATTGGCCCCACTGCTAACTGTCTGTGTCTGTCCATTCTCTCTTGTTCAATGGCACATGAAGGCTTTGTTGTGCAGATTTGCATTGGATCATACATTGGGTATATTGTGAATATATGTCGTTGATTGGAACTTGAGAGAGTTTTACGTTCAGAGTAATGTGTCAAAGGTGATGGTTTAATCTACGTCATAATTTCCATCATTATTTAGTGCCTTTGCCATTGGCGTGCACGATCATTGCAATACGAATTAATACAATCTTTGATCAGAATCGAAAATGGACAACTGCAGAGATATCGTTTGTAGAAAACCGAGTGAAAGAACAATTTAATAACATTTTACACAGCAAACTGAGCAGTAGAAAAGTGTGGTGTCCAGCACCTGTTGACGCGTAAACATAAGCAAGCATGGGTAAATCGCTGTCGAAAGTTGCTCAAAGAGTGCCTGTTGAGAAACCATTCTGACAACTTTGATATCATTCATGAGACTTGGATTCACTATTTTGACCAGCCTGCAATGGAAACACCCGGGCTCCATAACACCTGTCATGTTGAGTGCACATAAATCTGCATGAAGATTGATGCTGATTAAATTGTGATTTTCCTAATGAAAGAATGCCTGCCTCATGGTATTACGGTTAACGTGCAGTACTGTGCAGTCCTTCTTATCAAAGTAAAACGGCTGTGATAAGATAACATGCAAATAAAATTTCCCCTTTCTTCAAGACAACGCACCCTGTGACAAAGCACGGCTTGTGCAGGCAACCGCCAATCATTTTAATAATGGGATTCCTTAACACTCTATTCTCCGGAATTTGGCCCATCATACGTTTGTCTTTTGCCATCTCTCTCTCTCTCTCTCTCTCTCTCTCTCTCTCTCTCTCTCTCTCTCTCTCTCTCTCTCTCTCTCTCTCTCTCTCTCTCTCTCTCTCTCTCTCTCTCTCTCTCTCTCTTGTTTGTTAGTTAAACATATTAAAGAAAATAGTTTAGATCGGAGAAGTCATATGGTGAGATAACTGATTTAGTTCGATAAATAGGATGCTCTATTCCAAAGGTCTTTACGTGGCCAAGCAGAGGTGACTTACGTGTATTAATTTAAGTGATAACTGTCTTGAAGGGGAATAACCCTACAAACATGCCAGTTCCCCGTGACGCAGCGTGGTCTTCGGGGTATGTCAGGACTAGTGTCCAGCAACGTTTAGAAACCACATCATATGACCTATCTGGGCTTGTGAGGTACAGACTACAGCGACCACTCTATGTGGATTTTATAAATACGTGGCAATATTTGAGTCACATCATGTAGCGCACTATGTATGCAAAGAGTTAAAACGGTCATAGTGGTCAGCTGTTTCGCACGGCCTGGCACCAGTGCCACATGTGAGATGTGGCCCCCGGCTGGGTTAAACAATATCCGTAGCTGTCAGCACATCGCACCCGCCGCTTTGGCTGGAATGTCGTCAAGATGAAAGACGGTCTTAGCACACTCAGGCTTCTAACTCGCGCGTGTGACAGGAAGTTGGTGTCGGCGCGTGGCGCTGTCGGCGCGAGCTACAGGGGCGACTAGAGACATTTTTTGTTTGTCTTCTTCTGGCTGTGGCCAGTCGCCATCAGCCGCAGTGACTTTCAATCACCGCCATCTTTAAACTCACTTCTCCAAAACTCCATTTAAAGTTTGTTGTTGTAAGGGGAGTGCACTCTCAGTTCAGCTGCCTCGTGTGTTTTAGCCGTTCAGCGATGCGTGTCGAGGGCTCAATCCTGAGACGAGTTCTATTGTGTTTGTCGATTAATTATACCTAACAAAACACATTAGATGAACGCATTTATTCCTGGATCTTTCAAGTGACTGGTGTCTTACAGTTTTATTGATTACATGAATACATGTTTGTGGTGATTATTGCTAGTTCTTCTACTAGTAGTATTGCGATTATTATATCATTCATGAGTTATTTACTGGAGTGCCCGACTAAGCACGCGAGCTAGTAAACGCGGTATATTTAACTAAAATCTTTGAATCGGTAAATGTCTTTTAACTATTGTAGTACTTAAATAAGAGTCTCTTACATCATTGTATTATTCAAGTAGTTTTTCCTTTTCTCGTCTATCCTGGGTATAGATTTAATCTTTCCTTCCCTATCCTGGCTACGATTTTAATCTTTGGTACGGATGTAATATTTCATCTTCTATTCTGGGTATGGATGTAATATTTCCTCTTCTATCCTGAGTGTAACAGGTCTCCATAGCCTAAAGGCTTGCGAACGCGATTTGTGATTCACTTATCACGCATTCAAAACGCGGCGACGACAGATTTGGCAGCAGACCGTGTCGCTCTGGGTTTTAACGTGTTGGTATGTGAGCCGGTCGTTCAGAAAGCAATGGCAAACTACTGAATGTAAAGCTTGCCAAGACATTAACAGCAGCATTTTACTGGCGAGGTCCTGTAAATAGGATATGTAAAAAAAAAAAAATCCTGGGCGTGGATTTAATCTGTCCTTTTCTACTCTGGACGTGGATGCAATCTTTCCTTTTCTATTCTTGATGTTTATGTAGTCTTTCCTTCTGTATCCTTAATATGGATGTAATTGTCCCTCTTTTATCCTGGGTGTGAATGTAATATTTCATATTCTAACCTGGGTGTCAACGTAATCTTTCCTTTTAAAACGTGAGAATGCATGTAATCCCTTATTTTCTACCTTGGGTGTAAATGTAACATGTCCTCTTATACCTTGAATGTAACTGTAATACTTCCTTTTATAACCTTGATGTGAATGTAATCTTTACTTTTCTAACCAAGGCTTTGATGTAATCTTCCGTTTTATATCTTGCGTGTGAATATAATATTACATTTTCTATCCTATACCTGAGTGTAATATTTCCTTTTCTATCCGATGCGTGAATGTAATATTACCTTTTATGTCTGAGGTATGGATTTAATATAACATTTTCTATCCCAGACGTTAATGTAATATTACTTGTTCTATCCCAGGCGTGGATGTAATATTGTCATTTTTTTTTAAAACCTGGGCGTGGATGTAATGTTTCCTTTTCTAGCAGAAATGTATCAGTGAGGTGTTTATAACCGGGGTCATTCCAATTAAAGTCTTCATTATGGCTCCGCGAATACCGTGAGGATAACAAATAGTTCACATTCGAAAAGTATCACTGAGTATGTGTGGTATGTATTTTAGCCACACTGTGATTCAGCTATTCACATCATGTTCTCCAGTATGCTCACAACGAGAGGCAACGAAATATGCCAGGCAATAAATGTGCAACCTTTTATGTGTAGCTCCCTTGTTTAAATTAATATCTTTATTATTAGTTAGTCGCATGTTCTTTACATGACGTCGCAGCTAACCCCAGCATGTTTTAGCTGTTTGTCATTTTTTGGGGGCAAGTTTACATTCAGTACTTTGCCAGTGCTTTTTGATCTACCGGCCTCATACCATTTTATTAAAATCTACACAACGCAGTCTGCTGCCGAATCGCCCGCAGCTGTGTTTCGAACGCGGGATGCGTTATTACGAATTGCTTCAGTAAAGACTTCGCGACAGCGAATTGTGTAGTAATGTCATTACTATTATTATCTGTTTTTGCAACCGAGTATCACGTGATTGCCGGGACATCCAATGAAAATATCGGGGTGCTTAATGACGTCAGCTGAAAGTGTAGAAATGTTGGAAACGAACAACTGTAATCTTAGACACGAAACAAATACAACCTGCAGACGCTTAGCAGAATGAAAACTGTAGAAATGAAATATTTGGCAACCACCATCCTCTCCCTTTAAAACACTGTAGACTAAGTACTGATCCCAAAGAGATTAAGAAGAGTTTAAAAAGAGCAAAAACTAGACCAGGAGCAGTTGGACATATGACCATGTGCCAGTTGTAGGAAAGATGAAGTTTATAAAGTTAAAGAAAACCCCAAAGAACATCCAGTTAGATCTAGCATTACTTAAAACAGAAAAAGGAATTAGAGAAAGGTACAAAGTTACTGTAAAGAACAGATATAATGCCATGGTGATAATACAGACTATTGATGAACAATGGGACATGTTGTGGGAATCAATCCAACAGACATCAAAAGAAATCATTCCACCTAAACATAGAATTGAAAGAAAAGGAAAAAAAGTGCTTTGTACACTTTATCTAGGACAAAATATTTGTACACTCGCGGTACGGCCTCCCTGGCCTAGTAGTTAACGTCTTTCTCCGTAATCCCGTATATTCTCGTGAGTAATACAACCTGCGCGAGAATCGGTAGTGGTTCTCGCCGCGTTGATAACTTACGGGGTATGTGAGCCGGTCGCTCAGAAATAATAGCAACCTACTGAGCGTAATCTTGCCCAGTACATCAACAGCAGCTGAAAATGCTGGTGTTGACTGCAACGTCCAGTAAGGGATATGTAAAAAAAAAAAATGAGAGATGAGATTTTGCAGATGATGAACGAAAGAAGAAAGAAAAGGCGAGTTAAAGAAGAATATAATAGAATACATAAAGAGATAGTAAATAAATGCAAATTGGCTAAAGTAGTATGGCTGAATCAACAGTGCATGGAAAATGGGACAAACTATGGAAAAGACTCACATTCTATGTATCAGCGAATAAATACAATAACAGGTAGGAAAATACGAACTACCACTTGATGCTTAAAATCGAAGAACGGTGCAATATTGATGGGACAAGATGATATAGTCAATAGATGGACGGAAATATTCAAAACAATGGTGAGGGTCCACCAATACTTGCAGCGGAAGTTGAAGATACACTATATAGCACGAAGACAGGAAAGGCATCGGTTAAATTAAATTGGAGGAGATTGAGGCTCTAGTTAATTTTGGAATCGAAATATTGGCTAAATTTCTAAAAGACACCTAACTAGTGGATACATTTCCAGTGACCTATTAAAATCACATCTTAATAGCTCTGCTAAAGAAACCAGGCGCTTTAAAATGCGAAGAGCATCGCACAATAAGTCGATGAGTCACATGACAAAGCTGTTACTCGTAATAATTGTGAGACAAATAAGAAACAAGATTAAACCAGAAATTAGTAATGAACAGTGTGGATTTGTGGAGGGAAAGGACAAAAACAGCGCTATATATATATATTCTCAGGACGATATTAGAAAGAGCTATATATATATATATATATTCTCAGGACGATATTATAAAGAGCTATAGAAGTAAATACAGATCTGTACTTGTGCTTCATAGACTACATTAAAAGTCGCTTAAAAGTCGACAGGGTCGACTTCATTACACCTGGTTTAATCCCATGTGGCTCAGTCTCTTTCCGCAGCTCGGAAAGCGTCTCACAAAGCACGAACTCCGTAGCTCCAGCGACAACTCCCAAGAGTCTCCGAAAAAGTGCACAAGTGAACCGAAGGACGCGGCCCGGAATCGAACCCACAACCATCGGAGCCCGAATCAGACGGTCTGACTACTTCGCCACGGAGACTCTACACACACGCATTTGACAATGCGAAGCATGAAAAAATAATACAATTACTAGAGCAACTGAACATCGACGACAAAGATCTGCGAATAATAAAGAACATACATTGGCAGCAAACAGCAGCCATAAAAATCAACAACCTTGTAGGAACATTTCAGTATATAAAGAAAGGCGTCAGACAAGGTTGTGTAATGTCTCCTGATTTCTTCTCATTGTACAGTGAAGATACGAGTATAATGAGATCTACAGAAAATATGTCAGGGATCTTGGTTGGTGGATATAATATAAATACCTTAAGTTATGCTGACGACACCGTCTTCATAGCAACAAGTCAGAATGATCTACAGGAAATGATAGATACAGTGGTTGTAGAAAGTGAAAATAAAATGGGCCTTAGTTTGAATTATAGAAAGACAGAAGTCATGGTGATATCAAAGAAACAGATTGTGCTTGAATTTGCAATCAAACTAGAGGACGTTATTTGGGGCAAGTGCACAATTCAAATAGTCTAGACGCGAGGATAACACCAGATGGAAGATGTATCACTGAGATAAAGAACAGAATAGGTCAAGCAAAAACTGCATTTTATCAAGGAAGAATGTTTGTTGCAATAAGTCACTGTCCTTGAAAGTTAGAAAGAGTTCTTCCGTGTTACATATAAACATACGGCTGCGAATCCTGGACAATTAGTAAACAGACGAATCAATCCATGGAAGCCTTGTTATAGAAGAATGCTGAAAATTAATTGGACAGCCAAAATGAGCAATCAGTACGTTTTAAGGGAAGCTGAGTCGCAAAGACAACTTATTACAAACATCAGAAAGTGGCAGCCATCGTTTTTGGCCACGTTATGAGAAGACAACATCTTTGACATGTTGTGACAATCGGAAAGATCTGCTGAAAGAGAAATAAAGAAAGACATCATGAGACGATTCTTTACCGCCTTGTGTCATGACAAGCAAGAGACTCAACTCACGAACTGATCCATGACGTCGGAGATGGTAATTTGTGGGGAAGCATGATCGCCCACGCCAGCCGGCAAGGCACTGGATGATGATGAAACATGTAAACTGTAGAATGAAATGCACACGGGTAACGTAGAAGTTGGGTGGCGGGGTAGGGGTATTCCCTATCAAAGGAGAGGTAAGGTGCCTCCTTCCCTCCGCTAGTCTACGGGACATCCTTGGGCAAGGTGGAGTACCCGTTTAGCCCCCCGATCACGGTTACGTGAAGCCATGGGTGCAGGTGGTAGATGAAGTTGAAGAGCAGCCAACAGACAGTTGTAGGTTATGGTCTCCAGCTTACGACGGTAGGCAGAGGATCTCTCTTTTTTTTGGGGGGGGGGGGGGGGTGGAGACAATGGCTACGGTCGTCGACCAGTATGATCACTGCTAGGAAGGAAAGCAATGGGAAACTACGAATATCATGTACTACAATCTCATCGATAATCAGAGAAACGGCTTAAATGGGCGCTCCACAGAAGCAGCCTCGCCCGGTAGAGATAATCAGAGAAACGGCTTAAATGGGCGCTCCACAGAAGCAGCCTCGCCCGGTAGAGATAATCAGAGAAACGGCTTAAATGGGCGCTCCACAGAAGCAGCCTCGCCCGGTAGAGATAATCAGAGAAACGGCTTCAATGGGCGCTCCACAGGAGCAGCCTCGCCCGGTAGAGATAATCAGAGAAACGCTTCAATGGGCGCTCCACAGAGCAGCCTCGCCCGGTAGAGATAATCAGAGAAACGGCTTCATGGGCGCTCCACAGAAGCAGCCTCGCCCGGTAGAGATAATCAGAGAACGGCTTCAATGGGCGCTCCACAGGAGCAGCCTCGCCCGGTAGAGATATCAGAGAAACGGCTTCAATGGGCGCTCCACAGGAGCAGCCTCGCCCGGTAGAGATAATCAGAGAAACGGCTTCAATGGGCGCTCCACAGGAGCAGCCTCGCCCGGTAGGGGTAGTCCATGTGCACCAGGTGGACCTCCAGACCGTCAGGCAGGCGACTGAGTGCAAAAGAGAAGAACAATATGATCATCGGAATAATAATGAAGGACCATCAATGTTGAAGATGGAAGTTCAGAGTGCTCTTAACCATGTGAAAACTGGCAAGACCCCGGGTACAGATAACATCACAGTAGAAATGATCAATGCCTTAGAAGAATATGGAATAGACCAAGTCACCAGACTGCTGATCGCAATATATGATATTGAAGATATACCTCCTGAATTATGTAATTCTATATTTATTGCAATCCCGAAGAAATCATGAGCCTTGGAATGTGATCAACATCGAACAATTAGTATAATGAGTCACATCACGAATATAACCTGAAACAGAAGAAGAACAATGTGGGTTTGTAGAAGGCAAGGGTGCAGTAAATGCTGTGTATATACTGAGAATAGCAATTGAACGTTCTATAGAAGTAAACAAAGATATACATCTTTGCTTTATTGACCACCCAGAGGCTTTCGATATAGTGAGACATGTCGACGTGATAAGGATGCTTTAAGATCTACAAATTGATGGAAAAAACCTTAGACTTGTAAAAAAATATATATTGGAAACAACAAGCTGCCATCAGAATTGATAATGATGTAGGTCAATATCAGTTTATTAAAAGAGATGTGAGGCAGGAATGTGTTATGTCTCCAGATCTTTTTCCCTGTACAGGGAAACTATTTTCAGAAATATAGAAGATATGGAAGGAATCAACATTAGGGGACGATACATCAATAACATTAGATATGCAGATGAAACAGTCTTGATTGCAGACAATGAACAGGACCTGCAACAATTAGTAGATACGGTTGTTGCACACGGTGAACAGCTGGGCTTAGAATTGAATGGTAAGAAGACACAGATTATGGTCGTCACTGGAAAGAAGGAAATACCACATTGTGATATACGAGTAAACGGGCATATTCTTAAGTAAGTAATCCGTACAGTTATCTCGGAACAGTCATAACATCTGATGGGAGATGCCTTGAAGAGATTAGGACAAGAATTGCCATTTGCGAAGTTAGCCTTTTGCAAGATGGAAAACATACTGACAAATAAAAAGATATCAATTGAAACGAGAAAAAGAGTGTTGAATGGTACATAGAACCTATACGTTTGTATGGATGTGAAGCGTGGACAATGAGCAGTCAAGCTGAAAAACATCTGATGGCTGTGGAAATGTGGTTTCTGAGGAATATGCAGAGAATACCATGGACAGACAGAATATCCAATGAACAAGTCCTTCGATAAACAAATGAAGATCGTAAACTGATTAGAGACATTAGACGTAGACAGTCAAAATTGTTTGGGCATGTTATGAGAAGAAATGATTTGGAGAACTTGGTGACAACTGGCAAGATCGAAGGGAACAGACCAAGGGGAAGACAGAGATGTAAATACCTGGATGGCTTGTCCACGTGACATGGTCGAGACAGTAATACGGAGCTGATCCACGACTCTAGTGATCGAGTGAGATGGCAAAACATGACCGCCCACGCTTATCGGCATGGCACATGATGGATGGATGGAACTTAGAACGGATGCCAAACATACTGAAAGAAGAAAATGGAGAAGCCGTGAGATTAACCTCATTGAATAAATAACCGGGACAAGACGAAATACCAAGTGAATTAATTAAATCAGCAAGGGGAGTAGGAACAGCATGGCTACATAGACTATTTAACCATGTTTGGGTAGAACAACAGAAACCACGAGACTGGGAAAACGCCATAATTATTCCAATTTAGAAAGAAAAAAAAAACATAGGCAGTAAATGAGACTGCAAACAATACAGAGACATTTCCCTTTAGAGTTATACTGGAACAATATTTTGAAAAATTCTTGAGATACGAACTACAAGAGAACCCCAGCTATGCGAAGCACAACTTGGGTTGAAGAAAAACAAAGCATGCACAGATGCCATCTTTGCTCTTAGACAACTAATAGAAAAATCAGTCTAATTTAATGAAACAGCCTATTTAGCTATAAGATCCGGAGCACACAAGGCCGTGCCACACCCCCCCCTCCCCCCCCCCCCCCCCCCCCCCGCCTCTTGTTCATAACCTATATAGACAACACATGTAAAGAAACCAGTCAGAGACCGCAATAACAACCGCATAATGAACAGAACACTGCAGAACAACCAAACGGCAAATTGCACCATTAAAGAACTTCTATTTGCTGACGATCAAGCACTAATAATAAAATCAGAAGCAGATGTTGCAAGACCACCTACATAGTCTAAATAAAGTGTGTCAGGAACAAGATAAAGAGCTAGGAAGAAAGTACAACCCGAAATAGAAGAACAGTTTGGGTTCGTAGAAGTCAAGGTTACAGTAAATACTGTGTATATACGGAGAACATTTATTGAACGTTATAAAGAAGTAAACAAAGACCCACAAGTTCGATTTATTGACTACACAAAGGCTTTCGATAGAGTAAGACATGTCAGCATTTGCAGATCTAGAAATATTTGAGAAGGATCTTGGACTTGTAACAAACATATATTTGAAACAACAAGTTGCCATAACGATTGATAATAATGTAGGTTACTATCAGCCTATTAAGAGAGGTGTGCAACAAGGGATGTGTGATGTCTCCAGATCGTTTTTTCCTATACAACCGACATTAATTTGGACTTAAACGTTAACTTGTCGTTTAGAAAGCAATGGCAAACTAATGAACATAAACCTGCCTAGTAAAGGAGCCTGGTATTGTGTCCTTCTAGGCAAATGCAACATTTCTTATATTAATTAAATCTTTTACATTAGTTATACTTGTGTAGTATTAATTAGATGTTTTTATTTGCAGTTTTAAATATCAGATTTGTTTAATTGAATATTCTTTTTTTTATATGAAACGCTTCCATTAAAATTGCATTAGTTGTATGTTTTTGTATTAGTCTGCTGTGGTACAATTACATTAGTTATAGGTTTGCACAGTAGTCAACTGTTGCGGTATAATTATATTAGTTATAACTTTGACCATCGGTCATCTGTTGCGGTATATTTATATTAGTTACACTTTTGTATCTTAGTCATCTATTGCGTTGTAATTGCCCCATAATGCTCTGCTCCTGTGCCAGTGAATATCACACACAATGCTCCTCACTGCCATCATTTTAAATCCGAACAGACAGGAGTCTCGACAAACCAACAGCCCGTACATGTATATTATGCATAAGGCCGCTGCCAGAATGGCGAACACAAATGTCCGCTACGAAAAATACAGTTCATCGTCGATGGAAGCGGCATTCAATAGAAAACCAGTAGCCACACATTACTGCATACGGCACACCCAGTTAGTTCAGCAACCGACCGGTCGTCATTTTTCTGAACACGCAGTTCACGATACAAACAACCGCGAACAGATGTAAAAGCACTCAAAATAAAATCCACAGTGTTGCTCTACGGACTTACCTCAGTAGCTGGACGACGGAACTATGCACTACCAGTCCAAAAATTATTTTAGTTATTCGTTTATACATTGGCCATCTGTTGCGGTATATTTATATTAGTTATACGTGTGTACATTAGTCAAGTAAATTATATTAATTATATTAGTTATACTTTTGTATATTAGTCATCTGTTGGAAGTATAATTATGGTACTTATACGTGTGTTCATTAGTAATCTGTTGCGGTATACTTATAGTAGTTATACGCGCGTGCATTAGTTATCTGTTGCGGTATAATTATATTTTTTATACGAATGTACATTAATCATCTATTGCGGTATATTTATATTAATTATACGTGGAGCGGCTGGCCGAGTGGCTAGAACGCCGGACTCTCATTCGGGAGACCCGGGTTCGATCCCTCGGTAAGGTGTGGGGTTTTTTCCTGTCGGGGGCAAAAAGAAACTCCTAACCTGCACAGTTGGCGGCGACTGCACTAGCCAGGCGGCTTTAATTCCTCAGGCTCAAAGACCCCCCCTGGTACCCACCGCAAGGTACTATATTGGCAGTAAATGACAGACAGTTGACAGCTTATATGTGTGTACATTAGCCATCTATTGCGATATATTTATATTATTTATACGTGTGTACATTAGCCATCTATTGCGATATATTTATATTATTTATACGTGTGTACATTAGCCATCTGTTGCGATATATTTATATTATTTATACGTGTGTACATTAGCCATCTATTGCGATATATTTATATTATTTATACGTGTGTACATTAGCCATCTTTTGCGGTATAATTAAATTAATTATACTGTGTACATTAGTCGTCTGTTTCTGTATGTTTATATTAGTTATACGTGTGTACATTAGCCATCTGTTGCGGTATAATTAAATTAATTATACGTGTGTACATTAGCCATCTATTGCGATATTTTTTAAATATTTATACGTGTGTACATTAGCCATCTTTTGCAAATATATTTTATCTTATTTATACGTGTGTACATTAGCATCTATTGCGATATATTTATATTATTTATACGTGTGTACATTAGCCATCTATTGCGATATATTTATATTATTTATACGTGTGTACATTAGCCATCTGTTGCGGTATAATTAAATTAATTATACGTGTGTACATTAGGCATCTATTGCGATATATTTATATTATTTATACGTGTGTACATTAGCCATCTGTTGCGGTATAATTAAATTAATTATACTGTGTACATTAGTCGTCTGTTTCTGTATGTTTATATTAGTTATACGTGTGTACATTAGCCATCTGTTGCGGTATAATTAAATTAATTATACGTGTGTACATTAGTCGTCTGTTTCTGTATATTTATATTAGTTATACGTGTGTACATTAGCCATCTGTTGCGTGGGCTGTCACGCTAGAGAGGTTGATAGGGAACTGCGCTGGTAATGTCATGAACACGGTGGGACGCGGGTTCGACCCCAGGGCTCGTCGCTTGCTAAGGTTAGGGAAAGACTGACGACGTATTCCTCCTTGCTATCAGTTCTGCAACATGTGACGGCGCTATGACATTTCAGACCCGTGGCAATCAACTGCCCCGGATCACGTGATCAGTGTGTATTTAACCTGTTGCATAGTTCTGGTTCGCCATTATCATGTAGGGGGGTCGTTCTCCGAGCCTGGCTTTCCCCAAAGCCTGCTCTTTCATCCATCATTAATTTGTTCTAGAATATGATGATAAATAACCAGGAAAACTAAGATATGAAGAACATTCACAATCAGCGTCGTGTGCCATGCCGGTAAGCGTGAGCGGGCATGGTTTGCGTCTTACACGATCACCAGAGTCGTGAGTCAGCTCTGTGTTCTTGTCCCGATCAGGTCGCGTGGCCAAGCCATCCAGGTATTTACTTCTCAGCCTTCCCCTTGTCTTGTCCCCTCAATCTTGCCAATAGTAATCAAGCTCTCTAGTTTATGTTGTCTTATTAAATACCCAGAAATGCCGGTCACCTTGGCGAAGGTGTTAACGACTTTCTCCGTAATCCCGTATATCCACGTGAGGAAGACAGCTGTGCGAGATTCGGCAGCGGATCGCGTCGTGTTGGTTACTTACGGGGTATGTGAGCCCGTCGCTCAGAAAGCAATGGCAAACTACTGAGCGTAACCTTGCCAAGAACATCAACAACAGTTGAAAATGCTGGTGTTGACTGCAACGTCCTATAAGTGATATGCAACTTTAAAAAAAAAAACACTCAGAAATGTGTGACTGTCTATGTCTAATTTATTTTATCAGTTTACGGTGTTCATCTGTCTCTTGTAGGGCTTGCTCATTCGGGGAGTATATCTCCAGTATCGTATATTGAGTTCAGCAGTCTGCTGACTGGTCGGTTCCATATTCTTCTACTAAACTCTGTTGTGATTTTGCCTGGACCCTGGGCCTTGCCAGATTTCATATGGTTAAGGGCATCCTTAACCTCCATCCTCAGAAGTGATGGTTTTTAATTATTATTCAGTATATCACATACTGTTCCTCTCTTGTATCATTATAAAGGTAATTTACATAATCTGATCATGCATTTAAAATCTGATGTTTTTCTGTTATGATTTTGCCATCTTTGATGTTTAGTCAGCCATTTGATGTGTGTGTTCTTTAATTAGTGATGTTATGAATTCTTTTGTGCATTAATTTGGTTTTCCGTGTGTTTTGTTAGTTTTCAGTTTCTCTGCAACTTTCCCCAGCCATGCTCCTTTTGCCTCTTTGCAAAGTTTCCTAATTTTCCTGTAAATTTGTTCATATTGTTCATGGTTATTATTTTTTTTTTTATTTATTCTTATTTCCATGAGTTTTAAGATGTCTTCCGTCATCCATTTCTTACATCCTATCATCTTCATTTTTGTGATACTTGTTTATGCAGCCTGGCTGATTGAGTTCTTCAGTATTTCCCATTGTTCATTGACATCTCGAAATAGAATTTCTAGTTCGGCCAATGCATCAGACCTGTTCTGTATACCTACCTTGCATTTATTTGTTATCGTCTTACTCATCAATGCACACAGATTACAGTTTGTGTTTATTGATGTATATTTGACCTTCTTTAATTGTATATGTAAATTACTTATGAGCCGGCTCCGTGGCAAATGAGTTACGGACGACAATTCGTATTCCCGCAAACCAGCGTTCGAAACACAGCTGCGGCAGCAAATCGCGTTCCGTTAGGTTTTTTTTATGAGGTGGTATGAGTGCCGACCGTTTAGAAAGCAATGGCAAACTACTGAACGTAAACTTGCCCAGGTATCACAAACATCCAAACAATGCTGGGGTTGACTGCCATGTCATGTTAAGGACATGCAACTAAGAGAGAGATATATTGCTTATGACTAATCTATGGTCGCAATAGCAGCCTGCATTTGGTATAGTTTGTGCAACTATTAAGGCATTCCTCAATGTCTATCATCGCCACGGATACGGTTGATATCAGGTGTTTCCAATAGTCATATCATGCTCTTTTTCTCACTGCACACTCCTGCAACCTCTTTCATTGATTGATTGATTGATTGATTGATTTAGGAATCGACATCACAGCATTCGGGGCATTCCCATAAGTGCTCCGTCCCCATCCTCAGCAGCCAGCGAAGAGTTCCAACACTAATAGTACCAGTAGCAATCTGATTATAAGTCCGTCTCGCCTTTCCTTTGAGCGTTGAGCGTCGGCCAGATCCTTTCGTCACTCCTCGTTGTCTCATTCTTGCCAGACCATGGTAATCCATTTGCTCCTCCGAGGTGTGCACGTGCTCCCACAAGGCCGCAACCACGTCTGCCTTGTCATGTATCAATACTCCACCAAGTTCTGCAGAGCCAGCCAATCTGTCCGCCTGTCCATTTCCCAGCACACCGGCATGCCCCGGAGAAAAGATCCAGGCGATGCTTGTCACCCGTGACCTCCGAAGCGAAGCAAGCCACTCCGCACGAAGTCTGCCCGTCCTCACCCTCGTCAGCATGCTTTCTGAGTCAGTTACAATCACGATGTGTGTGTGTGTGTCGTATTCTCCATCCAGCGGAGAGCCGCAGTGACTGCCTCCACTTCCATTCTTAAGCTGGATGTTGTGGTATCATATGCCAGGCTCTCCTGCCCCAAACATCGACCATTAGCTTTGGCTATGAACCCCCAGCCACTTCTCTCACCTCTTGACACCGAACCATCTGTGTAGATAATCACATCACTCGAGTGAGCATTGTCCTGAATTAGTTGCTGGATTTCCACTTCCGTGGCCCCTGCTGGCCACTCCCTGCACTCCCGGCTTAATGTGATTATAACTCTGCACAAGTCTGACTGCTCCGCTGGCACTCTGACCCACTCCTCTCCACGCCTAATGTTCTCCAAGGGGCACACCTGTCTGATCGTATCCTCCGCCTGAGCCATCCATGATTTCCCTCTTATCAGTCGCTGACCCTTAACTGCGTCCAGCGCCTCATGCAGTGGGTGGTCTGTGTCTGCAGCTACTCTGAGGTATGCCTTCGCCTGCATCACCTTGAGCCTACCAGCAACAGTCGGCAGACCAAGGATGTAACGCATACACACTACTGGGGTGTCTCTAGTGCATCCCAGAATGACCCGCATAGCTTCGTTCTGTATGCGCTCTAACTTCACCAGCTGACTCTCTGAGACAGTGAGCAGACCTAATCCATAATCAATTACTGAGAGGATCAAGTGCTGGTATAGTGTGAAAAGCATTCTCTGCTCTATGTCCATTGCAGCCATAGTTTTAAGTGCATTGAGTCCCTTTTGAGTTCTTGTCACGACCGTCTCCACATGGTCCTTGAAGGATAGGCTCCTGTCAAATGTGATCCCCAGATACTTCAGTTTGTTCTCTCTGCTGACATTTCTACCATCTATCGCGAGGCTTGGGACATCAGCTCTTACAATCCTGTTGTCCAGAGAGCACCACAAAACAGCCGCCTTTTCCGGGTGGATGACAGCACTCATTTCTGTGCACCAGTCAATCACTTTATCTACTGTCGCCTGTAACTCCTGGGCTGTTTGCTCCCTATCTCTCCCCTGCCTATATGCAAGAATATCATCTGCAAATGTTAGTATTCTTCCAACCTCTTTCATTCCGTTCCCCTAATCCATACGTGCCTACTGTACATCCGTCATGTTGATTTCCAACTTTAGCTTAAAGTTACCCATTACGATATTTAATTCTGAATTTTTAAAGTTCTAAAAGGCATTCACCAAATCATTATACAATGTCCAAAATGCTTTCATAACAACTGTATGTTGTTGGTTCATAAACTTGAATACCATTGAGATCAAAAGGACTACCAGTTAACCTTACCGCAATATTCTGTCTGACACTGCCCAATAACCTTTAATAGATTTTGATATCTCCAGTTCTATAATAAATGGTATCCCTCTCTGTTTTTTCTCTCCGCCAGAATGGATTATGTTATTGTCCTCTGATGTTATCATACCCACTCATTTCCATCTGATCTCACATACACCTAACATGTTAATATGAAGTATTATCGTGTCTTGCTTCATATTAGTCAATTTTCCATCCCCACTCATAGTTCTGACAGTCTAGCTTCCCATTTTCAATGTTGATACTCATTTGCACTCAGTCCACTGCTGACGGTCTGGAGTCCCCTGGTGCACATTGGGTGAGGCTGATCATATGGAGCACCCATTTATGCCGTTTCACTTATTTTCTCTCAAATTATAAAACATGACTTTCTTGGCATCCCTAAAGAAGGTAGTTTGTCATTGCTTTCTTTCTTAGCAGTGACCATACTGGTCGATGACCATACCAATTGTCTCCTCCCCTCCCCCCCCCCCCCCCCTCCCAAGAAAAAAAAAAGAAGAGATCCTCTGCCTACCGTTGAAATTGGAGACCATAACCTACAACTATCTGTTGGCTGCTGTTCAACTTCATCCTCAACCGGGGGAGGGTGTACTCCACCTCACCCAAGGGTGTCCCGTAGGCTAGCGGAGCTAAGGAGGCACGTTACTTGTCTCTTGATAGGGGATACCCGTTTCCCACCACCCAACAAACCACATTAACACTAACAAAAAGAACACATTAGCAATAGCAACTAGAATAAGTTGAAGAATAATATGGGGAACTAGGGTATGAAGAACAGTAACAGTAGGAACTAGTATAACACGAAGAATAATATGGGGAACTAGGGTATGAAGAACAGTAGCAGTAGCAACTAGTATAACACGAAGAATAATATGGGGAACTAGGGTATGAAGAACAGTAACAGTAGGAACTAGTATAACACGAAGAATAATATGGGGAACTAGGGTATGAAGAACAGTAACAGTAGCAACTAGTATAACACGAAGAATAATATGGGGAACTAGGGTATGAAGAACAGTAACAGTAGGAACTAGTATAACACGAAGAATAATATGGGGAACTAGGGTATGAAGAACAGAAAGCAGTAGCAACTAGTATAACACGAAGAATAATATGGGGAACTAGGGTATGAAGAACAGTAACAGTAGCAACTAGTATAACACGAAGAATAATATGGGGAACTAGGGTATGAAGAACAGTAACAGTAGCAACTAGTATAACACGAAGAATAATATGGGGAACTAGGGTATGAAGAACAGTAACAGTAGCAACTAGTATAACACGAAGAATAATATGGGGAACTAGGGTATGAAGAACAGAAAGCAGTAGCAACTAGTATAACACGAAGAATAATATGGGGAACTAGGGTATGAAGAACAGTAACAGTAGCAACTAGTATAACACGAAGAATAATATGGGGAACTAGGGTATGAAGAACAGTAACAGTAGGAACTAGTATAACACGAAGAATAATATGGGGAACTAGGGTATGAAGAACAGTAACAGTAGCAACTAGTATAACACGAAGAATAATATGGGGAACTAGGGTATGAAGAACAGTAACAGTAGCAACTAGTATAACACGAAGAATAATATGGGGAACTAGGGTATGAAGAACAGTAAGCAGTAGGAACTAGTATAACACGAAGAATAATATGGGGAACTAGGGTATGAAGAACAGTAATCAGTAGCAACTAGTATAACACGAAGAATAATATGGGGAACTAGGTATGAAGACAGAACAGTAGAACTAGTATAACACGAAGAATATATATGGGGAACTAGGGTATGAAGAACAGTAAGCAGTAGGAACTAGTATAACACGAAGAATAATATGGGGAACTAGGGTATGAAGAACAGTAACAGTAGAACTAGTATAACACGAAGAATAATATGGGGAACTAGGGTATGAAGAACAGTAACAGTAGGAACTAGGTATAACACGAAGAATAATATGGGGAAACTAGGGTTATGAAGAACAGTAGCAGTAGCAACTAGTATAACACGAAGAATAATATGGGGAACTAGGGTATGAAGAACAGTAACAGTAGGCAACTAGTATAACACGAAGAATAATATGGGAACTAGGGTATGAAGAACAGTAGCAGTAGCAACTAGTATAACACGAAGAATAATATGGGAACTAGGGTATGAGAACCGTAACAGTAGGAACTAGTATAACACGAAGAATAATATGGGGGAACTAGGGTATGAAGAAACAGTAACAGTAGACCTAGTATAACACGAAGAATAATATGGGAACTAGGGTATGAAGAAACAGTAACAGTAAGCAACTAGTATAACACGAAGAATAATATGGGGAACTAGGGTATGAAGAACAGTAACAGTAGCAACTAGTATAACACGAAGAATAATAGGGGAAACTAGGGTATGAAGAACATAACAGTAGCAACTAGTATAACACGAAGAATAATATGGGGAACTAGGGTATGAAGAACAGTAACATTAGAACTAGTATAACACGAAGAATATATGGGGAACTAGGGTATGAAGAACAGTAACAGTAGAACTAGTATAACACGAAGAATAATATGGGTAACTAGGTATGAATAACAGTAACAGTAGCAACTAGTATAACACGAAGAATAATATGGGGAACTAGGGTATGAAGAACAGTAACAGTAGGAACTAGTATAACACGAAGAATAATATGGGGAACTAGGGTATGAATAACAGTAACAGTAGCAACTAGTATAACACGAAGAATAATATGGGGAACTAGGGTATGAAGAACAGTAACAGTAGCAACTAGTATAACACGAAGAATAATATGGGGAACTAGGGTATGAAGAACAGTAACAGTAGGAACTAGTATAACACGAAGAATAATATGGGGAACTAGGGTATGAAGAAACAGTAACAGTAGCAACTAGTATAACACGAAGAATAATATGGGGAACTAGGGTATGAAGAACAGTAACAGTAGCAACTAGTATAACACGAAGAATAATATGGGGAATAGGGTATGAAGAACAGTAACAGTAGCAACTAGTATAACACGAAGAATAATATGGGGAACTAGGGTATGAAGAACAGTAACAGTAGCAACTAGTATAACACGAAGAATAATATGGGGAACTAGGGTATGAAGAACAGTAACAGTAGCAACTAGTATAACACGAAGAATAATATGGGGAACTAGGGTATGAAGAACAGTAGCAGTAGGAACTAGTATAACACGAAGAATAATATGGGGAACTAGGGTATGAAGAACAGTAGCAGTAGCAACTAGTATAACACGAAGAATAATATGGGGAACTAGGGTATGAAGAACAGTAGCAGTAGCAACTAGTATAACACGAAGAATAATATGGGGAACTAGGGTATGAAGAACAGTAACAGTAGGAACTAGTATAACACGAAGAATAATATGGGGAACTAGGGTATGAAGAACAGTAACAGTAGCAACTAGTATAACACGAAGAATAATATGGGGAACTAGGGTATGAAGAACAGTAACAGTAGCAACTAGTATAACACGAAGAATAATATGGGGAACTAGGGTATGAAGAACAGTAACAGTAGCAACTAGTATAACACGAAGAATAATATGGGGAACTAGGGTATGAAGAACAGTAACAGTAGCAACTAGTATAACACGAAGAATAATATGGGGAACTAGGGTATGAAGAACAGTAACAGTAGCAACTAGTATAACACGAAGAATAATATGGGGAACTAGGGTATGAATAACAGTAACAGTAGCAACTAGTATAACACGAAGAATAATATGGGGAACTAGGGTATGAATAACAGTAACAGTAGCAACTAGTATAACACGAAGAATAATATGGGGAACTAGGGTATGAAGAACAGTAACAGTAGCAACTAGTATAACACGAAGAATAATATGGGGAACTAGGGTATGAATAACAGTAACAGTAGCAACTAGTATAACACGAAGAATAATATGGGGAACTAGGGTATGAAGAACAGTAGCAGTAGGAACTAGTATAACACGAAGAATAATATGGGGAACTAGGGTATGAAGAACAGTAGCAGTAGCAACTAGTATAACACGAAGAATAACAAGCAGAACTAACATGTGAAGAGCATTAACAGTAAGAACTAGAATATGACGAAAATATCAAAGATAACTAAGAGATGGAAACATTATCAATAAGAATTACAGTAAAATGATGAATAACAAGGAAAACCAAGATATGAAGAACATTAAGAATATGACCTAGAGTCAGACGAAAAATAACAAGAACAATTAAGATATGAAAACAGACTGTTAGATTCATACAAGAGACAACATTACAGTTATAGACATATTTCAAGCGAAAGAAAGAAAGAAAGAAGAAAAAGAAGAAGAAGAAGAAGAAGAAGAAGAAGAAGAAGAAGAAGAAGAAGAAGAAGAAGAAGAAGATGAAGAAGAACATTAACATCTGGAACAACAATAAGACAAACAAATAACAAGGAAAACCAAGATATGAAGAACATTAAGAATATGACCTAGAGTCAGACGGAAAATAACAAGAACAATTAAGATATGAAAACAGACTGTTAGATTCATACAAGAGACAACATTACAGTTATAGACACATTTCAAGCGAAAGAAAGAAGAAGAAGAAGAAGAAGAAGAAGAAGAAGAAGAAGAAGAAGAAGAAGAAGAAGAAGAAGAAGAAGAAGAAGAAGAAGAAGAAGAAGAAGAAGAAGAAGATGAAGAAGCAGAAGAAGAACATTAACATCTGGAAAAACAATAAGACAAACAAATAACAAGGAGAACTAAGATATGAAGAACATTAACAATAGGAACCAGAATAATAACAGCAAGAATAATGAAACTGTCATCCCAAACCCTCTCCTCGGGTCAGCCTGAACTTGTATAAGTCATCTCCAGTGTATTTGTATCATCGCGTGTCCTTCATAAAACAATTCATTATTATATCCAATTTAAGAAAATACATTCGGATTTGAAATAAAAAAGCATATTTCAATCAGTTGATTGATCTCTGACGTTCTAATGTCACCATTAATATGTCCATTGATTATGATAATTTTTTCCCCGCTTTCTTGCCCCGCTGAACATGAAACCCAATATTCTTTCATTTGGCTAAAAAAAAAAATATGATAAATCCATATTGCAGATTGTGGTAAATACGTCATTTTGCTCTCATTTGTTTCTACCCGTCTTTCGAACGAGCTTTCAGCATTTGTTGTTCTGATTTCTAGGTAGATTAAAGTAAACAAAAACAGCGGGAGTTTTATGATTAATTAGGATTCTGATGTGCATTTTTAGTGATTACAATCTGGAGAGATTCTGCAAATATTCTGAAGTTGTTTTTACATTCAGTGTGAATATTATCAAACCACTTCTGCGTCTTTATTTTCCCGTAGTCAGGTTTGTTAATGAACCTTTTTATTCCCGAAATAAGAATTGAACAAAGACCGCAGTTTAGTTTGCATTTAAGATGTAACAGAATGAGTGTCATCATTAGCACCATAATCTTCATCATCATCATTGTCGTCATTTCCTGCTGCCTTTTATTTATTCTCTTCTTAATCTTCCTCCTCTCATTCTTCCTCCTCGCTTACTTTTTCTTCCCCTTTTCGGCTCTTTCTTTTCCTCTCTTCCTCCACTTTCTCCATTTCCTCATCCTTCTTCTTCTTCTTCTTCTTCTTCTTCTTCTTCTTCTTCTTCTTCTTCTTCTTCTTCTTCTTCTTCTTCTTCTTCTTCTTCTTCTTCTTCTTCTTCTTCTTCTTCTTCTTCTTCTACTTCTACTTCTGCTGCTGCTGGTGGTGCTCCGGCTGCTGCGCTAACTTCATCTGTTATCCCTCTTTAATTTCATCCTCTTCTCGCTCATCCCTCCTTGTCTTTCTCCTCCTCCTCTTTTTCTTCGAAACTTGTGTCTTCACCTCATCGTCTTCTTCTTTTTTATACTTCTTCTTTCTCTCCCTCTCATGATATTAATTAGCAAATGAGTACAACGTTGAGATGTGTATAAAACGGGTGACAAACAACTACAATCGTACTTACTCTAGGGACAGCCAATGAACATGTCCTTGACAAATTCCATGGATTACTCTTCGCCGAGCCACAAACGTCAATGATCACCAATGACATGTTTGCAGTGACAATTTCCTTCATGTAATTGCGCTTTTCTGTGTTCATAATTTGTAACTACGTTTGGCAAAGTGCAGGCAATTAATTGATCTGAAAACTTCACTTGAAAATGTCCCAGGTTCCAGCTAGAGAGACATTTCTATCACGACAATTACTCCTCAAGATGACCGCTGTGATCGTACTAGTCTGTCTGATGATGTGTGTGGTGGTCACCTCAGAGAAGACCAAGGCAGAAGTGGACAGGGGTAAGTCCCAGAAGATGTGACTCCCGTGTATGCTGTGTCTCTTTTGTCAAGTTGTTTCTGTCCAATGTGTGCTGTTTTTGTTTTACCTCGAATATGTGACTGCCCAGCGTGTGCTGTTTCTGATTTGTCCATATATTTCTGTCCAGTGTGTGCTGTTTCTATTTTGTCCAGAACATGTCACTGTCCAACGTGTGCTGTTTCTGTTTTGTCCACATGTTTGTGTCCAGTGTGTGCTGTTTCTGATTTTGTCAAGATGTGCAACGCTAAATTGGCGTTACTTTCTTCACTTCTCGATTTAAACTGTGCTTGTGTAATTCAAGTTTCGTTCATTGCGTTTCTTGTAGTGTTAATGTTTAATTCGCCACGTTTCTTGTAGTGTTAATGTTTAATTCATCACGTTTCTTGTAGTGTTAATGTTTAATTCATTACGTTTCTTGTAGTGTTAATGTTTAATTCATCTTATTTGTTGTAGTGTTAATGTTTAATTCATCACGTTCCTTGTAGTCTTAATGTTTAATTAATCACGTTTCTTGTAGTGTTAATGTTTAGTTCATCACGTTTCTAAAAGTGTTAATGTTTAATTCATCACGTTTCTTGTAGTGTTAATGTTTAGTTCATCACGTTTCTTATAATGTTAATGTTTAATACAACACGTTTCTTGTAGTGTTAATGTTTAATTAATCATGTTTCTTGTCAAGTTAGATCTTCTTTTTTCATGACGATTCTCGTAAGTGTAATGTTTACACAGAAACACTCAGACGTGACTGACGATAGCGTCTTACATTGTGCATCAAAAAGGCTTAATAACTACAAGCCATGGCTGTAGCGAATGTGACTGATCAGGCCAATACGCGCAGTAATTGTTCGTCCACAGTGATGCATGTGAACACTTGGTAATTTCCTCCTAACGCGTCCTATCCATCTAAGTCTACGAAGACTGCGCATGGAACAAACTGTCACACAACCTGATCTTTCCAATACTTCAGTATTTGTGATTTTGTCTTGCCACTTAATACCAAGTATTCTACGCATATGAAAGCTGTTTAAACGTTTCTCTTTAAGACCAGGGATGGAGTTGTACCTCTCAATAGCACAAAGCTGAAGTATAGAGACCATGTGTTGCCCATGCATCATGATCCCTCTCTCGGCCTGCCTAGTTCACTCCAGAGGAATGGTAATACCATTACATCTGGAACAAGACAAGCTGCAGAATCAGCAAAACAATGCTCTAACCATCCGCCAGTCGGAGCTTCGATCCTAGACCAGCTGCCAACCAAGGTTTAGGGCCTAGTCTGCCCTGCCATGACATTTTGTCTTTAGGTTGCATTTCCTTGCACCAGGATAAGGCTAGTACCCTCCCAATTGCTCTCTTCCGCCCGAAGCCGTTGGCACAATGTGGGGTGTCGGGTTTGGTAAGCGCCGCCCAACATTCGGCGCTAACAGAAAGCAGATAGTACCGTCTACTGTTAGACGGTAGCTCAGTCATATCTGACTACGACCTGACTATAACTACTCAGACTGCTGTTGTATTTATTATTCGGTTTGTTTATTTCTAAATCTGAAGCTAGATTGATTCTTGTGACGGTAGTCTTTGTCTCATTATTATTATTATTATTATTATTATTATTATTATTATTATTATTATTATTTGAATAACGAAGACACAAACAATAGATTGCACGATTTATTGACTGGCATATTTCGCTGCATCTCGTCATGTACTTATTGCAGAATTCACACAACATAAAGTGAATTAACTAGATAAATCCTTCAAGCTGAAATATACACATGTTTGCACAGTAATGTCAATTGTCTACCACAGTAATTTGAAATTGACTAACATGTCTTTCTGCGTGCACAAAGCCGGCTTATGCAGGTTAATCATTATGACCTCTGCGAACTTTAACAAGCGACTACTTTGTGTGTTGAACAACACACGGTAGGCATTGTCTCACTCAATCACATGGCCGCTGTCCATCACATGCCTCGCGATCGATGAAGATGATACTACTACTACTACTACTACTACTACTACTACTACTACTACTACTACTACTACTACTACTACTACTACTACTACTACTACTATTACTACTACTACTACTACTGCTGCTGCTGCTGCTACTACTTACTACTACTACTACTACTACTACTACTACTACTACTACTACTACTACTACTACTACTACTACTACTACTATTATTATTATTATTATTATTATTAATACTACTCATCATGATGATGTGCCATGCCGATAAGCGGGGGCGGTCATGTTTTGCCATATCACTCGATCACCAGTGTCATGGATCAGCTCAGTGTTCTTTTCTCGACCATGCCACGTGGCCAAGCCATCCAGGTATTTACGTCTCTGTCTTCCCGTTGTTCTCTTCCCCTCGATCTTACCAATTGTCACAAAGTTCTCCAATTTATTTATTTTCATAACACGACCAAACAGTTGTGACTGTCTACGTATAATGTCACTAATCAGTTTACGACCTTCTTTTGTTTCTTGAAGGACTTGTTCATTGGGTTTTATGTCTGTCCATGGTATTCTTTGCATTTTCCCCAGAAACCACATTTCCACAGCCATCAGATGTTTTTCAGCTTGTTTGCTCATTGTCCACGCTTCACATCCATACAAAAGCACAAGCTCTGTGTACCACCTCAACACTGTTCTTATTGCTGCAAATGACATCTTTTTATTAGACAGTATGGTTTACATCTTGCAAAAGGCTACATTCGCCATGGCGATACTTGTTCTAACCTCTTCAAGGCAGCTACCATCAGATGTTATGACTGTTCCGAGATAATTGTACCGATTCACTTGTTTAATTAAGAATATTCCCATTTCCTTGTACTAATATATTACATTGTGGTATTTCCTTCTTCCTAGTTACGACCATAATTTGTGTCTTCTTACCATTCAATTCTAGCCCTAGTTGTTCACTGTGTGTAACAACCGCATCTACAAAATGTTGCAGATCCTGCTGATTGTCTGCAATCAATACTGTATCATCTGCGTATCTAATGTTATTGATGTTTCTTCCTCCAATGATGATTCCTTTCATATCATTTATATTTCTGGAAATATTTTCTCTGTACAGGGAAAAAGATCTGGAGACATTACACACTACTGTCCCATACCTCACTTAATATGCTGCCAATGGCCTACTTCATTATCAATCCTTATGGCAGCTTGTTGTTTTCAATGTATGTTTTTTCACAAGTCTAAGATCTTTTCCATCAATTCGTTCAAGCATGTTTATGCAAAGATGTTCCTCTTTGTTTACTTATATTTTAGTAAGTTGCAAATCCTTTACGGACGTAGCTGTCAACCCCAGCAGCATGTTTTGGCTGTTCATGATTCCCGGGCAAGTTTAAGTTCAGCAGTTTGCCATTGCTTTCTGAACGACAGGCACCCATGCCATTTCATAAAAACCCATCACAGCTGCGTTGCGAACGCGGTATGCGGGATTACGAACTGCATCTGTAACGCATTCGCCAAGGAGCCGGCCGGACGGTTTACTTCTATAGAAAGTTCAATTACTGTTCTCGGTATATACACCGCATTTACTATACTACACTAGCATTTACTGTACTACACCTGCATTTACTATACTACACAGCATTTACTATACTACACAGCATTTACATGTACTACACAGCATTTACTAGTACTACACAGCATTTACTATACTACACCAGCATTTACTGTACTACACTGCATTTACTGATACTACACCAGCATTTACTATACTACACAGCATTTACTATACTACACAGCATTTACTATACTACACAGCATTTACTATACTACACAGCATTTACTATACTACACTGCATTTACTATACTACACAGCATTTACTATACTACACAGCATTTACTATACTACACACCATTTACTATACTACACAGCATTTACTATACTACACAGCATTTACTATACTACACAGCATTTACTATACTACACACCATTTACTATACTACACAGCATTTACTATACTACACAGCATTTACTATACTACACTGCATTTACTATACTACACAGCATTTACTATACTACACAGCATTTACTATACTACACAGCATTTACTATACTACACAGCATTTACTATACTACACAGCATTTACTATACTACACTGCATTTACTATACTACACAGCATTTACTATACTACACAGCATTTACTATACTACACAGCATTTACTATACTACACAGCATTTACAGTACTACACAGCATTTACTATACTACACAGCATTTACTATACTACACAGCATTTACTATACTACACTGCATTTACTATACTACACAGCATTTACTATACTACACAGCATTTACAGTACTACACAGCATTTACTATACTACACAGCATTTACTATACTACACAGCATTTACTATACTACACAGCATTTACTATACTACACAGCATTTACTATACTACACTGCATTTACTATACTACACAGCATTTACTATACTACACAGCATTTACTATACTACACAGCATTTACTATACTACACAGCATTTACAGTACTACACAGCATTTACTATACTACACAGCATTTACTATACTACACAGCATTTACTATACTACACTGCATTTACTATACTACACAGCATTTACTATACTACACAGCATTTACTATACTACACAGCATTTACTATACTACACTGCATTTACTATACTACACAGCATTTACTATACTACACAGCATTTACTATACTACACTGCATTTACTATACTACACAGCATTTACTATACTACACAGCATTTACAGTACTACACAGCATTTACTATACTACACAGCATTTACTATACTACACAGCATTTACTATACTACACAGCATTTACTATACTACACTGCATTTACTATACTACACAGCATTTACTATACTACACAGCATTTACTATACTACACAGCATTTACTATACTACACAGCATTTACTATACTACACAGCATTTACTATACTACACAGCATTTACTATACTACACAGCATTTACAGTACTACACAGCATTTACTATACTACACAGCATTTACTATACTACACAGCATTTACTATACTACACAGCATTTACTATACTACACAGCATTTACTATACTACACAGCATTTACTATACTACACAGCATTTACTATACTACACTGCATTTACTATACTACACAGCATTTACTATACTACACAGCATTTACTATACTACACTGCATTTACTATACTACACAGCATTTACTATACTACACAGCATTTACAGTACTACACAGCATTTACTATACTACACAGCATTTACTATACTACACAGCATTTACAGTACTACACAGCATTTACTATACTACACAGCATTTACTATACTACACAGCATTTACTATACTACACAGCATTTACTATACTACACAGCATTTACTATACTACACAGCATTTACTAGTACTACACAGCATTTACTATACTACACAGCATTTACTATACTACACAGCATTACTATACTACACAGCATTTACTATACTACACAGCATTTACTATACTACACAGCATTTACTATACTACACAGCATTTACTATACTACACAGCATTTACTATACTACACATGCATTTACTATACTACACAGCATTTACTATACTACACAGCATTTACTATACTACACAGCATTTACTATACTACACAGCATTTACTATACTACACAGCATTTACTAGTACTACACAGCATTTACTATACTACACAGCATTTACTATACTACACAGCATTTACTATACTACACAGCATTTACTATACTACACAGCATTTACTATACTACACAGCATTTACTATACTACACAGCATTTACTATACTACACAGCATTTACTATACTACACAGCATTTACTATACTACACAGCATTTACTATACTACACAGCATTTACTATACTACACAGCATTTACTATACTACACAGCATTTACTATACTACACAGCATTTACTATACTACACAGCATTTACTATACTACACAGCATTTACTATACTACACAGCATTTACTATACTACACAGCATTTACTATACTACACAGCATTTACTATACTACACAGCATTTACTATACTACACAGCATTTACTATACTACACAGCATTTACTATACTACACAGCATTTACTATACTACACAGCATTTACTATACTACACAGCATTTACTATACTACACAGCATTTACTATACTACACAGCATTTACTATACTACACAGCATTTACTATACTACACAGCATTTACTATACTACACAGCATTTACTATACTACACAGCATTTACTATACTACACAGCATTTACTATACTACACAGCATTTACTATACTACACAGCATTTACTATACTACACAGCATTTACTAGTACTACACAGCATTTACTATACTACACAGCATTTACTATACTACACATGCATTTACTATACTACACAGCATTTACTATACTACACAGCATTTACTATACTACACAGCATTTACTATACTACACAGCATTTACTATACTACACAGCATTTACTATACTACACAGCATTTACTATACTACACAGCATTTACTATACTACACAGCATTTACTATACTACACTGCATTTACTATACTACACTGCATTTACTATACTACACTGCATTTACTATACTACACAGCATTTACTATACTACACAGCATTTACTATACTACACAGCATTTACTATACTACACAGCATTTACTATACTACACAGCATTTACAGTACTACACAGCATTTACTATACTACACAGCATTTACAGTACTACACAGCATTTACTATACTACACAGCATTTACTATACTACACAGCATTTACAGTACTACACAGCATTTACTATACTACACAGCATTTACTATACTACACAGCATTTACTAGTACTACACAGCATTTACTATACTACACAGCATTTACTATACTACACAGCATTTACTATACTACACAGCATTTACTATACTACACAGCATTTACTAGTACTACACAGCATTTACTATACTACACAGCATTTACTATACTACACAGCATTTACTATACTACACAGCATTTACTATACTACACAGCATTTACTAGTACTACACAGCATTTACTATACTACACAGCATTTACTAGTACTACACAGCATTTACTATACTACACAGCATTTACTATACTACACAGCATTTACTATACTACACAGCATTTACTATACTACACAGCATTTACTAGTACTACACAGCATTTACTATACTACACAGCATTTACTATACTACACAGCATTTACTATACTACACAGCATTTACTATACTACACAGCATTTACTAGTACTACACAGCATTTACTAGTACTACACAGCATTTACTAGTACTACACAGCATTTACTATACTACACAGCATTTACTAGTACTACACAGCATTTACTATACTACACAGCATTTACTATACTACACAGCATTTACTATACTACACAGCATTTACTATACTACACAGCATTTACTATACTACACAGCATTTACAGATACTACACAGCATTTACTATACTACACATGCATTTACTAGTACTACACAGCATTTACTATACTACACAGCATTTACTAGTACTACACAGCATTTACTATACTACACAGCATTTACTAGTACTACACAGCATTTACTAGTACTACACTAGCATTTACTATACTACACATGCATTTACTATACTACACAGCATTTACTATACTACACAGCATTTACTATACTACACAGCATTTACTATACTACACAGCATTTACTATACTACACAGCATTTACTATACTACACAGCATTTACTATACTACACAGCATTTACTATACTACACAGCATTTACTATACTACACAGCATTTACTATACTACACAGCATTTACTGTACTACACAGCATTTACTATACTACACAGCATTTACTATACTACACAGCATTTACTAGTACTACACAGCATTTACTATACTACACAGCATTTACTAGTACTACACAGCATTTACTATACTACACAGCATTTACTATACTACACAGCATTTACTAGTACTACACAGCATTTACTATACTACACAGCATTTACTAGTACTACACAGCATTTACTATACTACACAGCATTTACTAGTACTACACCAGCATTTACTATACTACACAGCATTTACTAGTACTACACAGCATTTACTAGTACTACACAGCATTTACTATACTACACAGCATTTACTGTACTACACCACATTTACTAGTACTACACAGCATTTACTAGTACTACACCACATTTACTAGTACTACACGCATTTACTAGTACTACACAGCATTTACTAGTACTACACCGCAGTTTACTGTACTACACCACATTTACTAGTACTACACAGCATTTACTGTACTACACCACATTTACTGTACTACACCGCATTTACTGTACTACTACACCACATTTACTGTACTACACCACATTTACTGTACTACACCACATTTACTGTACTACACCCCATTTACTGTACTACACCACATGTTACTGTACTACACCACATTTACATGTACTACACCACATTTACTGTACTACACCACATTTACTGTACTACACCACATTTACTGTACTACACCACATTTACTGTACTTCACCGCATTTACTGTACTACACAGCGTTTACTGTACTACACCGCATTTACTGTACTACACCACATTTACTGTACTACACAGCATTTACTGTACTACACAGCATTTACTGTACTACACCGCATTAATGTACTACACCACATTTACTGTACTACACAGCATTTACTGTACTTCACCGCATTTACTGTACTACACCGCATTTACTGTACTACACCGCATTTACTGTACTACACCACATTTACTGTCAGCATTTACTGTACTACACCACATTTACTGTACTACACCACATTTACTGTACTACACCGCATTTACTGTACTACACCGCATTTACTGTACTACAAATATTTTCTGTACTACACCACATTTACTGTACTACACCACATTTACTGTACTACACCACATTTACTGTACTACACAGCATTTACTGTACTACACCACATTTACTGTACTACACCACATTTACTGTACTACACCACATTTACTGTACTACACAGCATTTACTGTACTACACAGCGTTTACTGTACTACACCACATTTACGGGTACTACACGCATTACTGTACTACACCACATTTACTGTACTACACCACATTTACTGGTAGCTACACCACATTTACTGTACTACACCACATTTACTGTACTACACCACATTTACTGTACTACACCACATTTACTGTACTACACCACATTTACTGTACTACACCACATTACTGTACTACACCGCATTTACGGTACTACACCGCATTTACTGTACTACACCACATTTACTGTACTACACCACATTTACTGTACTACACCACATTTACTGTACTACACCACATTTACTGTACTACACCGCATTTACTGTACTACACCACATTTACTGTACTACACCACATTTACTGTACTACACCACATTTACTGTACTACACCACATTTACTGTACTACACCACATTTACTGTACTACACCACATTTACTGTACTACACCACATTTACTGTACTACACCACATTTACTGTACTACACCACATTTACTGTACTACACAGAATTTACTATACCCTTGCCTTCTACAAACCCACATTGTTCTTCTCCTATTTCGGGTTGTATTTTCTTCCTAACTCTTTGCATGATAATTCTTAGCAACATCTTCCTGTTGTGGCTCATTATACTAATTGTTTGAAGCTGATCACATTCCAAGGTTTCTGATTTCTTCATGATTGCAATAAATACAGAGTTACACAATTCAGGAAGTATATCTCCAGTATCATATATTGCGATCAGCAGTCTGGTGACTTGGTCTATTCCATATTCTTCTAAGGCATTGATCATTCATATTATGATGTTATCTGTACCCGAGGTCTTGCCAGCTTTCTTATGGTTAAGAACGTTCTGAACTTCCATCTTCAAATTTGATTGTCCTTCACTATTTTTTCCAAACATCATACTTTTCTTCGCTTGTATCATCATACTGATCTTTCACATAATCTGACCACGCATGTAAATATGATCTTGTTCTGTTATGATTTTGCCATCTTTTGGTTTTTAAGCTTTTTAAGTTGCTGATGTGTGTTTTCTTTTGTTAGTGATATCATTAATTCTTTTGTACATTATTTTGGTTTTCCGGGTGTTGTGTTGATTTTCAATTTCCCTGCAATTTTACTCAAGCCATGCTTCTTTTGCCTTTTTGCATAGTTTCTTAATTTTCTTGTTAATCTCTTCATTTTTCTCATGGAGTCTTAAGATGTCTTCCGTCATCCATTTCTTATGTCCCATCATCTTTATTTTTGAGATGGTTGTTTTTGCAGCTTGGTTGACTGTTTTCTTTAATATTGGTTGCTGACATCTTGAAATAATATTTACATGTCGGACAATGCATCAAATCTGTTCCTTGCCTCAGTGTTGAATTTATCATTTATCTCCTCACTATACAGTGCCTTTAGATCCAATTGTGTGTTTCTTGGTGTATTTTGACTTTCTTTAATATTATATTAATATTGCTTATGATAAATCTATGGCCGCTGTAGCAGTCTGAGCTTGGTAACGTTTTTGCGACTTTTAAGGCATTTCGAAATTTTCTGTTGAGGAGAATGTAATCAATCTGATTTCTGATCTTATGATCAGACTCCTCCATGTCCATAATCCCCTTGGGTGATGTTGATACCAGCTGTTTCCAATAATCATATTATGCTCATTTGCCCAATATACAAGTCTGCAGCCACTATCATGCAACTTAATTTAGAAGTTTGGCACTCAAGTCATCCATTATGATATTTAATTCTGACTTTCTTGAAGGCATTTTCCAAAGCGCTATAAAATTCATCGATGCTGTCATCACTGCTGTCATCACTACTGTCTGCTGTTGGTGCATAAACGTGCATTAAGTTGACATTAAAAGGTATTCGACTCAGCTTCACCAGCAATACTCTACTTTAGTTAGTTAGTTAGTTAGTCGCAGTTCCAACTTCACAGCAACTCTACTTGATACAGTCCAATATCATTTGATAGATTCAACTTCACAGCAACTCTACTTGATACAGTCCAATATCATTTGATAGATTTATACTGCTGCTGCTGATAATAATAATAATAATAATAATAATAATAATAATAATAATACTATTACTAATAATAATGCTAATACCACTGCTGCCGCTACAACTATTGTAATTGCTGCTACAACAACAAAAACTACTACTACCACTACTTCAAACCACAATATCTACAACTACTACTACTGCTACTATTGCTACTACTACTATTACTACTACACTACATGAGATATCAGTTAGGGTATCCATTGATGGATCAAGAAAGTCCCTAAATAAATTCACATGGTTTGTTTTGCACTGTCGTAATTTGGAGGTCAGAACGAACGTTCTTTTTGAAGGGACACACATTGGGCATGCAGACCCGTCATATTATGTCTCCAAGTAACCAACGCGACGCGATCCGCTGCCGAATCTCGCGAAGCTGCGATTCGTATGAGAGTATACGGGATTACGAACAACGTCCTTAACACCTACGCCAGGGAGGGCGGCACCTTGAGAATATGTCACATTAAATTAACATCACGCTACACTACGTCACATCCGGCCACAGCGCGCCATATGCACACTATATTTATATGGCTGCCAACGCTAGCTTACCGCTCCATAATACAACTATAGTATAGAATCTCTGCCATTATACAACTATACGTATAGACTCTCTGCCATTATACAACTACACGTATAGACTCTCTGCCATTATACAACTATACATATAGAATCCCTGCCAATATACAACTATACGTACAGAATCCCTGTCATTATACAACTATAAATATAGACTCTCTGCTATTATACAACTATACGTATATAATCCCTCCCACTTTCATATGCATTTTCTGAACTAGAAGCCAGCGGTTAAGTGCAACTGTCCTGTGTAGAACGAACCCACAACCCCTCCCTCAGCGGACCGGAAGTTGAAGCCCATGCGCATTAACCCCCGATCTCACGATGACCGCATTCTTCCTCTCAGCCGTAATATTAACATGAGGGTTATAACACTAAAACCTGGCCACCGCAGCAGGTTGCGAGTGTCAGGTTGGCTACCGGTGACAGAAATGCTCACTCGGGGAGGCATGTTGTCGGTTTTTGAGGTAGACATCGATGTTGGCTCGGGGAGGCATGTTGTTGGGTTGTTGTGATTGACATCCGTGTTGGCTCTGTTGTGTGATTGTCGAGATTGGAAAATTAGATTGATGACTTCGCTATCAGAACACAGACAATATTACAATCTATTTGCTGCTTGCAGTCTGATTCTTGTTTACGGTCTATTTACTACTAACAATTATGTGCTGCTACAATCTATTTACGGCTTACAATCTATTTACTGCTGCAGTCTATTTACTTCTTACAATCTATTTACTGCCAACAATTATTGTCTGCCAGCAATCCCCATCTCCAGCAGAAGAACACGAGCGTGCTAGACTCACCTTGTATCCCTAACCCTGTAGTGTTGTCTCCCTCTAGCCAGGAAGATTAGACCACGTGACGGCAGTCGGTTGATCACCCATGCATAGAGTGAAGTTATCATCATCACGTTTCGCTATCTCACACGATCACCAGAGTCGTGGATCAGCTCCGTGTTCTTGTGTCGACCATGCCATGTGGCCAGGCCATCCAGGTATTTACTTACTTGCCTTCCGACTCATCTCCCCCCTCTCCCCCCCTTTCCTCCCCCCCCCCCCACCCCCGCCCCACCCAAAAAAAAAAATAACTCTTGAAAGTTGTCACGAAGCTCTCTAGTTTATTTCTTCTCATAACGTGTCAAAAAATGTTGACCGTCTACGTCTAATTTATCTAATCAGCTTGCGGTTTTCATGTTTCTTGAAGGACTTGTTCATTGGTTTTTCTGTGTGTCCATGGTATTCTTTGCATTTTCCTCAGATATTAAATTTCCACCAGCAACAGATGTTTTTCAGCTTGTTTGCTAATTGTCCAAGCTTCACATCCATACAAAAGTGCAGGCTCTATATAGCACTTAAATACTCTTTTTCTCGTTGCATCTGACATCTTTTCTTTGGGTCAATATGTCATAAAGAAGGCCATCACCGATTCTGTAAAATAGACCCTGAAATAATGTTATATTTGCCGTCGCCGTCAGCAAATGCTTATTAACATTAAGGCTGTAGACAGGCCCCTGTGCGTGTTAATTATCTGTGTATCTTCGGAACACTTGTAGCTTCACCGTATCAAGTCATGCCATGTTTTATTGATTTTAAGAATATTTCCGGTGGTAGTAATATTAGTTCCGGTGTAACCAGGCGCTACTGGGGCCTGATTATTCCTGACGGATTATTTTCTTGGGCACGCTTAAGCAGGTTGAAGATCGCCAATGGAAAATATTCTGGAAAATGTTGCCTTGTTCTCACATCAAACACTAGGTTCACCGGAGAATATTTTCTGGGAAATTGTGTTCAAACGGGTTCTTTTCACTGTGGACAGGGTAGCATGTATTGACTGAAACATTCTTTTATGTTTTTGACAACTGTTCTGTCAATTCTCTCGCTGAAATCTTTAGCAGCAAACGGGAGCCTTTTTGAAGATGCAAATATAACAGAGTGTTGAAGTGCCATATTGAGTCTATACTCTTTTATAGATGTAAAACATGGACACCAAGCAGACAAGCTGAGAACATCTAATAACAGTGGAAATGTGATTTCCGAGGTTCGTGCCTAGTGAGGATCGTTATCATCGCACTCTGGGCACTTCCATTGGTGCTCCTATCTCCTTCTGAATATCCTGTCCAGCTTGTCTCGACTGATCGCACAGTTCTGTGTTGGGTAATCATAGGTTTTGTGCTCTTGACAACATGTTCAAGTCTGGATACTCCCCGGTTCACTCCCATCTACCTCATTCTGGGCAAGGAAGCAAATTCCTAGATATTCTTAAAGGTATCATTTCGCCCGCGTTGATGTCTGGACCATCCATTGCTCTACCCACCTCGACCACGCCATGTTCACCAACCGATGGCCTGCGTTGCCTTTCACGCTGAGTGACCCAGTTCGTTGATTGGGCGTCAAATGATAATGCAAATAATACGATGGGAGGCCAGAAAAACCAGCCAGTGAGTCCTATCAGGAACAAATGACAACCTTAACTGATTCGGGAATTTGACGTGGATTATATTTTGTAGGGCATATTAGGGGGAGAACTACACGGGAAAACTTAGTGACAACTGGCAAGTTGGTGGGGAAAGAACCAGGAGATCAAGTGAGAAGGCAAAACGCGACCACCCATGATTATTGGAGTGGCATGTGACGACGATGATTAGTAAATAGACAGTTACTCACACTACTCTCAGCCCAAACGCAACATCATGACTTCCACATTGTGACCCTGCCATTGGTCAACCACTTGGGTGTACATGTTGGGACTGCGTCTTGTGAAAAATATGATGACGACATTATTCTGAGGACAAGATCTGGAGGATTCTAGAAGCTTCTGAACTCGATGGATGCTAACTCCAGGCATATTGTTCACTAGCACGCAGATGGGTGTGCGTTATATAACATCCGGTCATGATTATGTACAGGGTTTATGGCTGAAATGATAGAGAAATTGATCCAAATATAATTAATTGTAAAGAGAATAACATACAGGGTTAGAAGAGATGATAAACTATAGTGCTACGACCGATTAATTTAAATTTAATAGTTAACTTTTCAAAAATTAACGATTAATTAATAGTTAATTTCGATTAAAGCAAAACATTTATAGTCACATAACTGACATTATAGTCGTATTTGTCAAAAATCGAAATAACACTGGATTGTCTTGTTCATATGTCATCTAATAACCAACTATGCAAACAGACGAGTATGTTGACAGTATTTGCTTCAAGTGACGAGCGCGTCTTATTAACAATATAACCAGCAGAGCTGAACAATCGTTCACATGGAACTGAGGTAGCCGGTATGCACAGAATGGTCTTGGCAATTTTGGATATCGATGTTCATTAAGTTTCCACCATTGTAGAGGGTCAACCGTTTCAGCAACTTTCTTCTCCATTTCTCCATTTTATAACGCAGCAATTCATCAGAAGAGCTGTCGACATGATCTTCCGTGTCTGAGTCAGACTATATTAGTTTAATATGCTTTTCATTTGGTTCACATATAGTTTCATTGTCAATATTCAGTATCATTCGTTGCAGCAGTCTCCATCTTCTCATCATGAACATCAACTGCTATTTGTTGTTCAATACGTGACCAAGTTCGTTCTTCTTCATCTTTTAACAAACACTTCAGGTATTTGTAGCGTGGATCAAGTGGTGTTGCAATCTGTAGTATTTAAATACTTGTCATATTAGCTACACGTTCACTGAAGTCATTAGTACAAGCTGCCTTAAATTTAGCTATATAGCCTGGATCATCATCGTGTACAGTCATTTGCTTTGTCAACGATGATAGCAGTGGCAATACACAGCTATATTAAACAAAATCCTGACCGCCAAGCAGGACCGTGGTCTGACAGAATAAGTCCAAAACTTTGACATATTTCGAAATCTTCTCCCAATCTGAACCTGACAGTTTAGGACCTTTGCATTGCTTCTTTTCATCTGACATGTTGATAGCTAATGCTTCTCTGGCCTGTAGAAGACTCTGTAGCATAATAAAAATACTGTTCCATCTTGTTGGTACATCTTGCTGCAGCTTACACAATAGTGACTCAGTACAATTTTGCAACTCGGTTGTGTTTGCAGCACTATGTTTAGAATGTCCGACAATTTTTCGACATTTCCCAAACAATTTTTCAGTACCAGCAGCTTTAAATCTATGTAATATGCTCAGTTGTAAGATATAAGCCAAAAAAGGATATTTGCAAAACCGGCTTTATCAACAGCTGAAACCATATTTCTTGTATTGTCAGAACACTGTCAGAATAATGACGTTCAACAACATTCACGCATTCAAGAACAACATTTTTCAATTTCCAGTCATCGGCAATCCAATGGCCAGTAATTCCACAATAGCTATCGTTACCTAGAGATGTCCAAAAATCAGGTGTTAACGCAATTTCCTTTGAGTATTTCACAGATTCTTTAACATTTTGAATCTTGCTGTTATACTTAGCAGTACAGTCAACAGTTTGTCAATAGTGCAGCGGGAAGGTAGCTTACATTCAGCAGTTTGCAATGCTGTGCGTAATTCTTGTTGAAGGCCGTCGTCATCTACTACTGATATTGGTATGCCACTACTAGCAATCCAGTTTGCAAGTGATACTTGAATATCATGTTGTAATGCAGCACTCACTGGACGATCAGATGAACGACAACAGTGACTCAGGGTAGCCTGCTTCGAAGCAGGTAACGATCCTGCAATAGACCGTCTCAGCTGAAGTTTCTGATACTGTAGTGGATGTTTGTTTTGAAGGTGGTAAGTTTTCGATTAATCGTTTAAAAAAATTAATCGTTAATAAACATTAACGATTAATCGATTAATTAATCGTTAACTTCCGCAGCCCTAATAAAATATAATGTTAGATGGGATTTTAAACGGTTAGAAGAGAGGATAAAATATAGGTTTAGAACGGATAATAAAATATATGATAGGAAGGGATAATAAAATATAGGGTAAGAAGGAATAATAACAAGTAGAGTTAGAAGGGATACTAAAATATAGGTTTAGAAGGGATAATAAAATATAAGATTAGAAAATAGCATCAAATAAAAGTTTAGAAGAGACAATAAAATAAATGGTTAGAAAAGAGGATAAAATACAGAGCAAGAAGGGATAATAACATATACCATTAGAACGGATAATAAAATATAGGGTTAGACGGGGTAATAAAATATAGGGTTAGAAAAGATAATAAAATATAGGGTTAGAAGAGATAATAAAATATAGGGTTAGAAGAGATAATAAAATATAGGGTTAGAAGAGATAATAAAATATAGGGTTAGAAGGGGTAATAAAATATAGGGTTAGAAGGGGTAATAAAATATAGGGTTAGAAGGGGTAATAAAATATAAGATTAGATGAGATAATAAAATATAGGGTTAGATGGGATAATAATATATAGGGTCAGAAGGGGTAATAAAATATAAGGTTAAATGGGATAATGAAATATAGGGTTAGAAGGGATAATAAAATATAAGGTTAGTAAAGAGGATATAATATAGGGCATGCTGGTGTGCTGGGGAATGAACAGGCGGACAGATTGGCTGGCTCTGCAGAACTTGGTGGAGTACTGATACATGACAAGGCAGACGTGGTTGCGGCCTTGTGGGAGCACGTGCACACCTCGGAGGAGCAAATGGATCACCATAGTCTGGTAAGAATGAGACAGCGAGGTGTGACGAGAGGATCTGGCCGATGCTCAACGCTCAGAGGAAAGGCGAGACGGACATATAATCAGATTGCTACTGTAACTATTAGTGTTGGAACTCTTCGCTGGCTGCTGAGGATGGGGACGGAGCGCTTATGGGAATGTCCCGAATGCTGTGATGTCGGTTCCTAAATCAATCAATCAATCAATATAGGGCTAGAAGTGTTAATAACATATAGGGTTAGAAGGGATAATAAAATAGAGAGAAGGGATTATAAAATAAATAGTTAGAATGGATAATAAAATATAAGGCTAGTAAAGAGATACAGTATATGGCAAGAAGTGATAACAAAATATAGGGCTAGAAGTGATAACAAAATATATGGCTAGAAGTGATAACAAAATATATGGCTAGAAGTGATAACAAAATATAGGGCTAGAAGTGATAACAAAATATAGGGCTAGAAGTGATAGTAAGATATAGGACTAGAAGTGATAGTAAAATATAGGGCTAGAAGTGATAGTAAAATATATGGCTAGAAGTGATAGTAAAATATAGGGTTTTAAGGGATGTTGTAAATTCTAGGAGTCTGTTATGCTTCAAGGCGCATTGTGTATATGTTGCTCATCCCATACTCTATACACCGGTCGGCGTTCCCTGGGTGATGTGCATATGTTGCTCATCCCATACTCCATACACCTTTCCCTGGGTGATGTGTATATGTTGCTCATCCCATACTCCATACACCTTTCCCTGGGTGATGTGTATATGTTGCTCATCCCATACTCTATACACCTTTCCCTGGGTGATGTGTATATGTTGCTCATCCCATACTCCATACACCTTTCCCTGGGTGATGTGTATATGTTGCTCATCCCATACTCCATACAACTTTCCCTGGGTGATGTGTATATGTTGCTCATCCCATACTCTATACATCGTTCCCTGGGTGATGTGTATATGTTGCTCATCCCATACCTCTATACAACCTTTCCCTGGGTGATGTGTATATGTTGCTCATCCCCATACTCTATACACCTTTCCCTGGGTGATGTGTATATGTTGCTCATCCCATACTCCATACACCTTTCCCTGGGTGATGTGTATATGTTGCTCATCCCATTCCTCATACACCGTTCCCTGGGTGATGTGTAAATGTTGCTCATCCCATACTCTATACACCGTTCCCTGGGAGATGTGTATATGTTGCTCATCCCATTCCTCATACACCGTTCCCTGGGTGATGTGTAAATGTTGCTCATCCCATACTCTATACATCGTTCCCTGGGTGATGTGTATATGTTGCTCATCCCATACTCTATACACCTTTCCCTGGGTGATGTGTATATGTTGCTCATCCCATACTCTATACACCTTTCCCTGGGTGATGTGTAAATGTTGCTCATCCCATACTCTATACACCTTTCCCTGGGTGATGTGTATATGTTGATCATCCCATACTCCATACATCGTTCCCTGGGTGATGTGTATATGGTGCTCATCCCATACTCTATACATCGTTCCCTGGGTGATGTGTATATGGTGCTCATCCCATACTCTATACACCGTTCCCTGGGTGATGTGTATATGTTGCTCATCCCATACTCTATACACCGTTCCCTGGGTGATGTGTATATGTTGCTCATCCCATACTCTATACACCTTTCCCTGGGTGATGTGTATATGTTGCTCATCCCATACTCTATACACCGTTCCCTGGGTGATGTGTATATGTTGCTCATCCCATACTCTATACACTTTCCCTGGGTGATGTGTATATGTTGCTCATCCCATACTCTATACACCTTTCCCTGGGTGATGTGTATATGTTGCTCATCCCATACTCTATACACCTTTCCCTGGGTGATGTGTATATGTTGCTCATCCCATACTCTATACACCTTTCCCTGGGTGATGTGTATATGTTGCTCATCCCATACTCTATACACTTTCCCTGGGTGATGTGTATATGTTGCTCATCCCATACTCCATACACCTTTCCCTGGTGATGTGTATATGTTGCTCATCCCATACTCTATACACCGTTCCCTGGGTGATATGTATATGTTGCTCATCCCATACTCTATACACCTTTCCTTGGGTGATGTGTATATGTTGCTCATCCCATACTCTATACACCTTTCCTTGGGTGATGTGTATATGTTGCTCATCCCATACTCTATACACCTTTCCCTGGGTGATGTGTATATGTTGCTCATCCCATACTCTATACACCTTTCCCTGGGTGATGTGTATATGTTGCTCATCCCATACTCTATACATCGTTCCCTGGGTGATGTGTATATGTTGCTCATCCCATACTCTATACACCTTTCCCTGGATGATGTGTATATGTTGCTCATCCCATACTCTATACACCTTTCCCTGGGTGATGTGTATATGTTGCTCATCCCATACTCTATACACCTTTCCCTGGGTGATGTGTATATGTTGCTCATCCCATACTCTATACACCTTTCCCTGGGTGATGTGTATATGTTGCTCATCCCATACTCTATACATCGTTCCCTGGGTGATGTGTATATGTTGCTCATCCCATACTCTATACACCTTTCCCTAGGTGATGTGTATATGTTGCTCATCCCATACTCTATACATCGTTCCCTGGGTGATGTGTATATGTTGCTCATCCCATACTCTATACACCTTTCCCTGGGTGATGTGTATATGTTGCTCATCCCATACTCTATACACTCGTTCCCTGGGTGATGTGTATATGTTGCTCATCCATACTCTATACACCTTTCCCTGGGTGATGTGTATATGTTGCTCATCCCATACTCTATACACCTTTCCCTGGGTGATGTGTATATGTTGCTCATCCCATACTCTATACATCGTTCCCTGGGTGATGTGTATATGTTGCTCATCCCATACTCTATACATCGTTCCCTGGGTGATGTGTATATGTTGCTCATCCCATACTCTATACATCGTTCCCTGGGTGATGTGTATATGTTGCTCATCCCATACTCCATACACCTTTCCCTGGGTGATGTGTATATGTTGCTCATCCCATACTCTATACACCTTTCCCTGGGTGATGTGTATATGTTGCTCATCCCATACTCTATACACCTTTCCCTGGGTGATGTGTATATGTTGCTCATCCCATACTCTATACACCGTTCCCTGGGTGATGTGTATATGTTGCTCATCCCATACTCTATACACCGTTCCCTGGGTGATGTGTATATGTTGCCCATCCCATACTCCTATACACCTTTCCTGGGTGATGTGTATATGTTGCTCATCCCATACTCTATACACCTTTCCCTGGGTGATGTGTATATGTTGCTCATCCCATACTCTATACACCGTTCCCTGGGTGATGTGTATATGTTGCTCATCCCATACTCCATACACCTTTCCCTGGGTGATGTGTATATGTTGCTCATCCCATACTCCATACATCGTTCCCTGGGTGATGTGTATATGTTGCTCATCCCATACTCTATACACCGTTCCCTGGGTGATGTGTATATGTTGCTCATCCCATACTCTATACACCGTTCCCTGGGTGATGTGTATATGTTGCTCATCCCATACTCTATACACCGTTCCCTGGGTGATGTGTATATGTTGCTCATCCCATACTCTATACACCTTTCCCTGGGTGATGTGTATATGTTGCTCATCCCATACCCTATACATCGTTCCCTGGGTGATGTGTATATGTTGCTCATCCCATACCCTATACATCGTTCCCTGGGTGATGTGTATATGTTGCTCATCCCATACTCTATACACCGTTCCCTGGGTGATGTGTATATGTTGCTCATCCCATACTCTATACACCGTTCCCTGGGTGATGAGCATATGTTGCTCATCCCATACTCCATACACCGGTCCCCTGGGTGACGTGGCCAACATCGCATTACCGCCTTTACCTCCCAGACAACTTCCTGATACCAACTTTTGCCTGAGCCACCTAGACGACCAGGTCAATTATTAAATGATGACTCAATGGGGATTCGAACCTGTGTTCGCCGGGTGGGCAGCCTAGCGTGCTGGCCAGTGCCCTCTGTCCGGCATTTTGGTGACGTCTAGCATTGTAGTGGCACTATACCGCACCAATATTGTCCGGCGTGATGGCCAATGCCCTATGTCCAGCCTGCTGGTGACGTCTAGCATTGTAGTGGCACTATACCGCACCAATATTGTCCGGCGTGATGGCCAATGCCCTATGTCCAGCCTGCTGGTGACGTCTAGCATTGTAGTGGCACTATACCGCACCAATATTGTCCGGCGTGGTGGCCAATGCCCTATGTCCAGCCTGCTGGTGACGTCTAGCATTGTAGTGGCACTATACCGCACCAATATTGTCCGGCGTGATGGCCAATGCCCTATGTCCAGCCTGCTGGCGACGTCTCGCATTGTAGTGGCACTATACCGCACCAATATTGTCCGGCGTGATGGCCAATGCCCTCTGTCCAGCCTGCTGGTGACGTTCTAGCATTGTAGTTGGCACTATACCGCACCAATATTGTCCGGCGTGATGGCCAATGCCCTATGTCCAGCCTGCTGGCTGACGTCTCGCATTGTAGTGGCACTATACCGCACCAATATTGTCCGGCCGTGATGGCCAATGCCCTATGTCCAGCCTGCTGGTGACGTCTAGCATTGTAGTGGCACTATACCGCACCAATATTGTCGGCCGTGATGGCCAATGCCCTCTGTCCAGCCTGCTGGTGACGTCTCGCATTGTAGTGGCACTATACCGCACCAATATGTCCGGCGTGATGGCCAATGCCCTCTGTCCAGCCTGCTGGTGACGTCTAGCATTGTAGTGGCACTATACCGCACCAATATTGTCCGGCGTGATGGCCAATGCCCTCTGTCCAGCCTGCTGGTGACGTCTAGCATTGTAGTGGCATCTATACCGCACCAATATTGTCCGGCGTGATGGCCAATGCCCTCTGTCCAGCCTGCTGGCGACGTCTAGCATTGTAGTGGCACTATACCGCACCAATATTGTCCGGCGTGATGGCCAATGCCCTCTGTCCAGCCTGCTGGCGACGTCTCGCATTGTAGTGGCACTATACCGCACCAATATTGTCCGGCGTGATGGCCAATGCCCTATGTCCAGCCTGCTGGTGACGTCTAGCATTGTAGTGGCACTATACCGCACCAATATTGTCCGGCGTGATGGCCAATGCCCTCTGTCCAGCCTGCTGGCGACGTCTCGCATTGTAGTGGCACTATACCGCACCAATATTGTCCGGCGTGATGGCCAATGCCCTCTGTCCAGCCTGCTGGTGACGTCTAGCATTGTAGTGGCACTATACCGCACCAATATTGTCCGGCGTGATGGCCAATGCCCTATGTCCAGCCTGCTGGTGACGTCTAGCATTGTAGTGGCACTATACCGCACCAATATTGTCCGGCGTGATGGCCAATGCCCTCTGTCCAGCCTGCTGGCGACGTCTAGCATTGTAGTGGCACTATACCGCACCAATATTGTCCGGCGTGATGGCCAATGCCCTCTGTCCAGCCTGCTGGCGACGTCTCGCATTGTAGTGGCACTATACCGCACCAATATTGTCCGGCGTGATGGCCAATGCCCTATGTCCAGCCTGCTGGCGACGTCTAGCATTGTAGTGGCACTATACCGCACCAATATTGTCCGGCGTGATGGCCAATGCCCTCTGTCCAGCCTGCTGGCGACGTCTAGCATTGTAGTGGCACTATACCGCACCAATATTGTCCGGGCGTGATGGCCAATGCCCTCTGTCCAGCCTGCTGGCGACGTCTCGCATTGTAGTGGCACTATACCGCACCAATATTGTCCGGCGTGATGGCCAATGCCCTATGTCCAGCCTGCTGGTGACGTCTAGCATTGTAGTGGCACTATACCGCACCAATATTGTCCGGCGTGATGGCCAATGCCCTCTGTCCAGCCTGCTGGCGACGTCTAGCATTATAGTGGCACTATACCGCACCAATATTGTCCGGCGTGATGGCCAATGCCCTCTGTCCAGCCTGCTGGCGACGTCTCGCATTGTAGTGGCCACTATACCGCACCAATATTGTCCGGCGTGATGGCCAATGCCCTCTGTCCAGCCTGCTGGCGACGTCTCGCATTGTAGTGGCACTATACCGCACCAATATTGTCCGGCGTGATGGCCAATGCCCTCTGTCCAGCCTGCTGGCGACGTCTAGCATTGTAGTGGCACTATACCGCACCAATATTGTCCGGCGTGATGGCCAATGCCCTCTGTCCAGCCTGCTGGCGACGTCTCGCATTGTAGTGGCACTATACCGCCACCAATATTGTCCGGCGTGATGGCCAATGCCCTCTGTCCAGCCTGCTGGCGACGTCTCGCATTGTAGTGGCACTATACCGCACCAATATTGTCCGGCGTGATGGCCAATGCCCTATGTCCAGCCTGCTGGCGACGTCTCGCATTGTAGTGGCACTATACCGCACCAATATTGTCCGGCGTGATGGCCAATGCCCTATGTCCAGCCTGCTGGCGACGTCTCGCATTGTAGTGGCACTATACCGCACCAATATTGTCCGGCGTGATGGCCAATGCCCTATGTCCAGCCTGCTGGCGACCGTCTCGCATTGTAGTGGCACTATACCGCACCAATATTGTCCGGCGTGATGGCCAATGCCCTATGTCCAGCCTGCTGGCGAAGTCTCGCATTGTAGTGGCACTATACCGCACCAATATTGTCCGGCGTGATGGCCAATGCCCTATGTCCAGCCTGCTGGCGACGTCTCGCATTGTAGTGGCACTATACCGCACCAATATTGTCCGGCGTGATGGCCAATGCCCTATGTCCAGCCTGCTGGCGACCGTCTCGCATTGTAGTGGCACTATACCGCACCAATATTGTCCGGCGTGATGGCCAATGCCCTATGTCCAGCCTGCTGGCGACGTCTCGCATTGTAGTGGCACTATACCGCACCAATATTGTCCGGCGTGATGGCCAATGCCCTATGTCCAGCCTGCTGGCGACGTCTCGCATTGTAGTGGCACTATACCCGCACCAATATTGTCCGGCGTGATGGCCAATGCCCTATGTCCAGCCTGCTGGCGACGTCTCGCATTGTAGTGGCACTATACCGCACCAATATTGTCCGGCGTGATGGCCAATGCCCTATGTCCAGCCTGCTGGCGACGTCTCGCATTGTAGTGGCACTATACCGCACCAATATTGTCCGTGCGTGCTGGCCAATGCCCTCTGTCCAGCCTGCTGGCGACGTCTCGCATTGTATTGGCACCTGTATTGTCAGTGCGTGACGTAAGATTACATACTGACGTGTTGTTTTCACGTGGATTAGTCGGGCTATGGAGGAACCTGCCGGTCGAGCATAAAGGAGTCCAGCCAAAGCTTCTGAAGGAGAAATGCAGGGGTTTGCTTTAGGAACAGACCGGCCTAATATATTTGTCCGGGTAGCCACTGGGTATCTGCTTTATGCGGGGTTGTTTCAAGCAGGCAGTGCCGTGTCCAGCGATTCAGTGAGAATCGTACTCCAGAAAGGAATTCACGGCAAGTTTGTGGCTGAGAGATTACCTAGATCTCTGAAGATAAAGAAACACGCTCAATGGCTAATTGGGGCTACGAATGGCTGCAGGAGATATGTACAGCAAGAACAATGATTATCTTGAGGAGGATCTCGAAGATTAATGAATTACCCCAGTTGCATATTTTAATGACAGAGACGGACTTCATCACTCATTTGATATCTGGCTCATTATGTATGTTCTATAAATATCTTATTTTGAAGCCGTGGGTTGTTCCGTGACTGTTTTGTTGGAGATTATCATTGGACAGTCTCTGTTCCTTTTGTGTGTGATTAGTGCAGGCCACATGTTTGTCATAAACCCTCAGCCTCTTGGTCGTGATACACACCTCCCAAGGCCCCTCCGTCCCTGATATACAAAGTGTCTACTTCGTCTCTTCTTCTGCCCATGGAGCACATATCTCCAACTGACTTACACCCAGCCCTTGCGCAGACTTGTTCATGGTTGCTTGCATTCTGCAGCTAAAGTTTTCTACGGAAAGAAGTCGGTCCAGTCTCTAACAAATTTGATTTTAAGTTCAACGTGGATAATAGGCGGTTGAGCTATTAAGACCCTGGAGTGTTTATGCGATTTGCTTACGCTTTTTCCTCGTGTTGGACTGGTAGTGTATGGTTCCGTCGCCCTGATACTGAATTGAGTTTGTGGAGCGACACTGTGAGCTATGGATTTCATATGGAGTTGGTTTTACATCTGTTCGCTGTTGTTTGTGTTGTGAAATTCATGTTCGGAGAAATGGCTGCTGGTTTTCTAGTGACTGCCGCTTCCATCGACGATGAACTGTATTTTTCGTGGCCGACTTTAGTGTTGACAGTCTGACAGCGGCCTTATGCTTAGTATACCTGTGCGGGCTGTTCGATTGTCGAGGACTCTTGTGTGTTCCACCTTTTCACATGGGGCAGTACGGCGCATTTTGTGTGATATTCACTGGCACAGGAATGGAGCATTTTGAAGGCAACCGTTTACCGTGAAATTGGAACCGCGACTAACTAACTACAGGTAGCAAGCCTCACCTCGACTCTAATTTGTAGCCTGTTACCACATGCCTGGTAGTCCACAGTGTTACACGGTCTGTGCCTGGTGTATGGGCCCCTATAACACACGAGCGAATATGACGTGTGTCCTACGTTAAATGTGTAACAGAAGAACAGTTCACTGATTTGTTCATTCAAACTACACTGAGGTTTCAGCTCGTCAGGGGCATGTGTCGTTGGCCAGGGATTCTGTATGGCGGTGACATTTGAGATAAAAGGGGCGCCATTGCTGGCCCGTCCTCCGGGAACCAAATGCTATTAAACTGCCTTGGAAAACATGCTGTTTCATGTCTGCACACACACAAAGGCAGCCAGGTCGCAGTCTGCAGCCACAAGATAACATTTGGTGGCCCTTTTATGCTAAATTCTTTTAGATGCATGATGTCTGTCAGATATTGATGTTCATCGTCCTGTTCTGTGTCAGATATTGATGTTCATGATACTTCTGTATGTCAGATACTGATGTTCATGATACTTCTGTATGTCAGATATTGATGATCATGATCCTGTTCTATGTCAGATACTGATGTTCATGATCATGTTCTATGTCAGATACTGATGATCATGATCCTGTTCTATGTCAGATATTGATGTTCATGTTCCTGTTCTGTGTCAGATAATGATTTTCAAATTCCTGTTCTGTGTCAGATATTGATGTCCATGATCCTTCTGTATGTCTGATATTGATGTTAATGTTCCTGTTCTGTGTCAGATACTGATGTTAATGTTCCTGTTCTGTGTCAGATACTGATGTTAATGTTCCTGTTCTGTGTCAGATACTGATGTTAATGTTCCTGTTCTGTGTCAGATATTGATGTTAATGTTCCTGTTCTGTGTCAGATACTGATGTTAATGTTCCTGTTCTGTGTCAGATACTGATGTTAATGTTCCTGTTCTGTGTCAGATATTGATGTTCTGGTTCCTGTTCTGTGTCAGATATTGATGTTAATGTTCCTGTTCTGTGTCAGATATTGATGTTAATGTTTATGTTCTGTGTCAGATATTGATGTTTATGGTTATGTTCTGTATCAGATATTGATATGCTTGTTCCTGTTCTGTGTCAGATATTGATGTCCATGATACCTCTGTATGTCAGATATTGATGGCCATGATACTTCTGTATGTCAGATATTGATGTCCATGATACCTCTGTATGTCAGATATTGATGTCCATGATACCTCTGTATGTCAGATATTGATGTCCATGATACTTCTGTATGTCAGATATTGATGTCCTGATTCTGTTATGTGTCAGATATTGATGTTCATGTTCCTGTTGCCCAGGACGCTCGACGAGAACGCATCAATAGGTCTTGGCCAGTATATAACCCGGCCCTGGTGCCTTGGAAATACCTCTGCGTCCCATGATGTTCATGATACTTGTATATGACATAGATTGAGGTTTATCACCCTACTATGTGACAGACCTTGAGGTTTATCACCCTACTATGTGACAGACCTTGAGGTTTATCACCCTACTATGTGACATATATTGAGGTTTATCACCCTACTATGTGACAGACCTTGAGGTTTATCACCGTACTATGTGACATATAAAGAAGTATATCTCGCTATCATGTGACAGACATTGAGGTTTATCGCCCTACTATGTGACAGACATTAAGATTCTTTATCCAATTATGTGACAGACATTGAGGTTTATCATCCTACTATGTGACAGACATTGAGGTTTATCATCCTACTATGTGACAGACATTTAGGTTTATCGCCCTACTATGTGACAGACATTGAGGTTTATCATCCTACTATGTTACAGACGTTGAGGTTTATGATCCTAATATGTGACAGGCATTGAGATTCATAATTCTGATCTGATTCTCAAATCACCTTGATATAGCATCTAATATTGCCACTGTCTAGCTGCTCAGGACACCAAAACCAATGTTTTAATGTCCTTCTTTGATGCTCCTGCCAAGTTGTTTTCTGCATTGAGAAATATTCTACACTTTACTTCGTCTATCAATATCCCATGATCAATTTAATTATAACACAAGGACTTCGGACGAGATACAACGCTAGTAATATTCCTCCTTGACTTTCAAGCGCTCATTAAACAAACAGCGAAAAAAGTCTACCAACTCGCCAAAATTAAAAACTTTCTTGATGAGGACACAAGGAAAATATTCTATACTTCTCATATACAGACACATTTTGACTACTGCTCTACAATCTGGGACGGTTGTTCTAATTCAAACACCAAGCGACTTTACTCACTCCAGAAACGGGCCATGAGTCTAATTTATAGCAAACATTTATCTGACAATCCTAGCCTGTATAAACGCCTTCAGTTACTACCACTCCGCAAACGTCTGCTTTTCAATAAAGCTAAACTAATTCACAAAATCCTGCATCGGAATGCCCCAAATTACCTTTGGCCATTGTTTGAATATAATGCTAGACACAGTAAACGATTAAATATATTACACATTCCAAAGCCGTATGTTGCCGGGGCCCATAAGGGAAGCAAAGAATAGCAACACTGCAGCCTACCACGCATGTCGTAAGAGGCGACTAAGGAGGCTTGATGGTTCCGTCGCCCTGCTACTGAGTGAGTGCGTGGCGCGACACTGTGAGCTGTGAGTTTCGTGTGAAATGCTTTTGAATCTGCCCGAGGTATTTTAGAACATGACTGCATGTTCGGAGCGATGGTAGATGGCTATGTCCCAGAATTGACCGGTTTTTGCCTAATGCAGAAATGCGTGGCTGCTGGGCTTCTGGTTGACTGCCACTGCCATCGACGATGAACTGTATTTCGTGGACTGTGTGGGTGAACATCTAGGAAACATCCAGATGGGAAAATGACTGCCGATTCCATCAGAAATGAACTGGGTGTTTTGTGGGGGACTATTGTGTTGACATTCTGGCGGCGGCATTATGCACAGTGTATCTGGGCTGTTGTTTGTCGAGACTCCTGTCTTTTTCACTTTTCACATTGGGCAGTGGGGAGCGTTTTGTGTGATATTCACTGGCACAGGAACGGAGCGTAATGGGGACGACCCGTTGCTGTGAAGTTGGAACTGCGACTAACTAACTAACTAACTAACTGACATCAAGTAATGATGTACATACCAGATGGAAGCAGAGGAAGAGGCTGACCATGTAAATGATGGACGGAGGGAATAGCAGAGTCCATGGGAATATCGATATATGAAGCCCACACGCGGGCTACTCTCCCGCTGTTTATACTTCACCTCGACACAGCAAGGTGCAAGAGGAAGAAGATGAGCTGAAAGATAAAACTCAATTAATATTTTTTTTTAAAATTATCATGACAGAGAACGGACCACCATAATTCAATTAATATTTTATTTTAAAAGTAATTGTTAATTGTTCGTCGAATTCATTATACTAAACACCATTGATTTGTTCCCTTTATGACTTCAATTTAGCAGATGTTGGGGGGATTGCTTAGGTTGGACTTTGTAGCTTGTCGAATGTCTGGGGTTTCCTGGAGACTGATTAACTGTCTTTTCCAACTATACTTGTATACGTTCGGGCTGATTAACTCTCTTTTCCAGCCACACTTGTATGCGTTCGGATGCTTGGGTTGGTAATTGAAATGTATTTACACGAAGGAGATGGTTATATAACACACGGGACGTCAAGGGAAGGAAATCTGTAAACATTGAACACAAAAGACAATCACGTTAGGGCAGGTTGAATAGCAACATCTGCAGTCATTGTAATTTTAATTTATTAGGAGAATAGGATGTAATTTGGCGCTGTTGGATAACATTAGGGCTGTGTAACCAAACAGTGAATGTGCTGAAAGAACACATGTCGGCATGACAAACTGGTTGCAAGTAACCCCAGGCAGCAGACCAGGATGTATTGTATCACCTATTGTACTCATAGCCATTAGGGATACGATTACTACAGAAGCAAATCCATGTCGAGAGAGTTTCAATGAGCTGCTATTTGTAGACTAGCCATTTATCTGTGTGAGTGCAGGTCAGCATGGCCGAATTGATAAGAACGCGTGTTCTTAAACATCCGGTGTGTTGATGCCGAGGTTAGCGGTTCAACCCTTACACCGGACAGCTGGACTAAAATGTTAACCTGTCGTCCTTGACTTGAGGACGTTAATTACAATCACTACCATAAATAGTGTGTATGGTCTACGCTTGAGTCCAAAGCGAGCGAGTGCCAAAAAAAAAAAAATCTGTGTGAGTACAGTGTGGATGTCCAGCACCATATACATTGCCTTGAGAATTGATGACATAACTTAGGACAATTCGAGGAACACCGGTGCAATATAACTTACAAAACAATGGAAAATAATTAAAACGTTTGTATTGTACACATATATGGACAATGTGTTCACAGAGGATGGAAGACTAGATAGGAGATAGAAACAAGAATACCGAAAGCAAACAGCATCAATTATTATATAGCATCTATTCTAACATATCCAAATATCAACTTGAAATCGAAAAGGAAACTGATGGACAATGTATCCGACCAAACGTTGTTCTACCATGCGAACCATGGACAGTCCCAGAAACACATCAGGCGTAGCAAATCACTTCATGCGTGATCAGATGCATAAGAAACGCAGTTGGACAAACAAGAAGATATATAGCGACAAATGAGAAACTAAGAACAAGTCTGGGGATAACACTGGTCAGTGACTTTATAGAACACCAAAGAATGAAATGGTTCGGATATTTCGTTAGAAACGGTACACATGGCACCGTTTATGATGATAACAACCGACCTATGACAAAGGGGAGGCTCTTCTTGCGCGATTATTAAAACAGACGGATCAGCAAGATAGGGCTATTAGAGATGACGTCAGAGTGAGATTAAAGTGGAGGACATTAGACGGGTACTGAAGCGGGCTAAAGACACAGCTCCAGGTCCGGATGGGGTGAGGTACTCTCATATGAGGAACATAAATGATGGGGACTTGGAGGAGATGGCTCTTTGTTTGAACCTAAGCATCAAAACGGCGGAAATACCCCACGATTGGCTGCATAGCTATCTGGTCCCCATCCCAAAGCCAGCTAAGGATCACTCCAGACTTAATGGATACCGAATCATAACCCTGCAAAACACGTATGGCAAAGTCTTCGAAAATATAGTAGCACGCAGGCTCCAGCAACATTTGGAAAGTCGGAATCTGCTTCCCCAAGGACTCGGAAACTACCAGCCGGGAAAGGACACCTGGGCCAATGCTGCAACTTTTGCGCTCGATGTCTATGAGTGCTTCCAGGATAAACAGGAGACAGTGGCGGCAGCTCTTGACCTGGAGGATGCGTATAACAGGGTTAGGTATGATCGGCTTAATACACACACTGTTGGACATGGCAGGTCTGCCCTTGCCTTGTTAGATGGGTTGCGGCAGTCCTTTATGAGTGTAAGGTTGCACTGCACTGCGCATGAGTTCCTGGACTTCTGACCCCTGTACTATTACACCTGGGTTGCCGCAGACAGCTGACAGTATCAAAATGCCAGATTGAAAGGTTGGAGCGCATACAGAATGCTGCCATGCGGTTAATCCTGGGGTGCACAAAGGACACACCAATTATATGCATGAGGCATATCCTGGCGCTACCAACAATGACGGATAGGCATAGGGTCCTTCAGGCCAAATGGTACCTGAGAGTTGCCGCAGACAGGGATCACCCGCTGCATGCAGCAATGGATATGGTCAAGGATCATAGACTAAGACGAGGCAGGTTCTGGATGGTTCTGGCAGAACTTTCGATACGTCAGGTGTGTGATCTAGAGACCATTAATCGTGAAAGAGAGTGGGTGGAAGTTCCGGAAGACATGACGGACTGGCACAATGTAATAATAACACTGGGTCGTGAGTGCAGAGAATGGGCAGCGGGCCGCACTGAGTTTGAAGTGCAACAGCTGATCCAGAGCAACACACATCAAGGTGACATAGTCATCTACACCGATGGGTCAGTGGTGAGAAACAGACGTAGACGGCTTTATTGCAAAGGCTAATGGGCGAGTCTTCAAGAAGGAGAGTCTGGCATATGAGACTACGACCTCCAGCATGAGAATGGAGGTGGAGGCAGTAACAGCGGCATTCCGGTGGCTAGAGGAGACTACTGCAACACACGTTGTATTCATTACGGATTCAAAGAGTATGCTTAGCAAGGTGGAGAAAGGAATGTTTCGTGTGGAATGGCTCTCGTCGCTTCAGAGGTCACAGATTGTGAGAATTGTATGGATATTTTGCCCTGGCCATGCGGGTGTACGAGGGAATGAACAGGCTGATAGGCTAGCAGGGAGGGCACCTCTTGGTGGAATTTTGCCTATGGACAGGGGGGAGATGGTCGTGCGCTTGTGGGACCAGGTGGAGAAGGCGGAGGAACAGATTGAGAATCCATATGTGGAAAGAATGAGATTGCGGGGGATCGGCAGGGGTTCTGGAAGAATCTCAAAACTGAGAGGGAAGACCAGGAGAACTTTTAATCAGATATCGGTGGGAACGATTAGTAGTGTGACTCTTCGCTGGCTGTTGAACGAGGGGACGTAGCACGTATGGGAATGCCCTGAGTGCAGTGATGTTGGTTCTTAACTCAACTCAACTCAACTCAGTTAGAATGGAACACACTAAATCAACGGCTAGAGAGTTCTATGTGAGAACACCAGGATACAAGGCGAGAAGACAACCCGGGAAGAGTTGGCTGGATGGAGTTAAAGAAACATTAAAGAAATAAACCAATTAAATTAGCACAAGCATGAAGACAAAGGACAACCAACAACAACAACTACACATACCTTCTGTCTGACTCCTGGCGGCAAAAGTTGTAGGATATAAGGGGAGAAAGAAGAGGAAGAGAAGAAGGAGGATTGGGACGACTACGTGGAGGCGGAAGATGTGGAAGAGGGGGAAGCGTGAAGTAGCAAGAGGGCGAGAAAGAATAAGCGGAGGAAGAAGACGAGCGAGTGTAGAAGGAGGAGAAGGAGACAATGGAAGAGGTGGAGGAGAAAAAGGTGGAGGTGGAGGAAGAGAAGGATGATTAGGAAAAGGTGGATGTTGAAGAGCGGAGGAAAAGGAAGAAAAGTTTAAGGAAGAGGTGGAGAAGAATGAGAAGGAAAAAGAAGAAGAAGAAGAAGAGAAGAAGAAGAAGAAGAAGAAGAAGAAGAAGGAAGAAGAAGAAGAATGAGAGGGCGGGGGTGGGATAAGAAGAACAACAACGACAACAGTAAACACAACAGTAAAACGAAAACAACACTACAGGAAGAACAATGAGAATTAGAAGAACGGAAAGAACCATGCGACGCATGTAGCCCCTGGAATGTTTACTGTTGTTGATTAGATCATGTGGCTTAGCTCTGATAAAATAGATTGACTGTGTTACTTTAGATCTGGGAAGTTGGATTTCATCAAATAGCTCAAATTGGTTAATTGCGATGAGTTACATCTGATAGATAAACGTTTCTAGGTTCACTCTTGCAGATTAACTATGGAATATCAGGTCTATAAAGCTTGTTTGGCTAGGTTTTATAACTTAGGTTAGCTCTGGTTGATTAAATCTGGTAAATTACCTCTGGTATGTTAGCTCTGATAGACTACCTCTGGTATGTTAGCTTTTGTTGGTTAGATCTGGTAGGTTGGTTCTGGTAGGTTAGATCTATTAGATTAGTTCAGGTAGATTCTGGTAGTTTAGCTAAGGTAGGTTAGATCTGGTAGGTTAGCTCTGGTAGGTTAGCTCTGGTAGGTTAGCTCTGGTAGGTTAGCTCTGGTAGATTAGATCTGGTAGGTTAGCTCTGGTAGGTTAGCTCTGGTAGGTTAGCTCTGGTAGGTTAGATCTGGTAGGTTAGCTCTGGTAGGTTAGCTCTGGTAGGTTAGCTCTGGTAGGTTAGCTCTGGTAGATTAGCTCTGGTAGATTAGATCTGGTAGGTTAGCTCTGGTAGGTTAGCTCTGGTAGATTAGATCTGGTAGGTTAGCTCTGGTAGATTAGCTCTGGTAGATTAGATCTGGTAGGTTAGCTCTGTAGGTTAGCTTCTGGTTAGATTAGATCTGGTAGGTTAGATCTGGTAGGTTAGATCTGGTAGGTTAGATCTGGTAGATTAGATCTGGTAGATTAGATCTGGTAGGTTAGATCTGGTAGGTTAGATCTGGTAGGTTAGATCTGGTAGGTTAGATCTGGTAGGTTAGATCTGGTAGATAGATCTGGTAGATTAGATCTGGTAGGTTAGATCTGGTAGCTTAGATCTGGTAGGTTAGATCTGGTAGATTAGATCTGGTAGGTTAGATCTGGTAGATTAGATCTGGTAGATTAGATCTGGTAGATTAGATCTGGTAGGTTAGATCTGGTAGATTAGATCTGGTAGGTTAGATCTGGTAGATTAGATCTGGTAGATTAGATCTGGTAGATTAGATCTGGTAGGTTAGATCTGGTAGATTAGATCTGGTAGGTTAGATCTGGTAGATTAGATCTGGTAGGTTAGATCTGGTAGATTAGATCTGGTAGATTAGATCTGGTAGATTAGATCTGGTAGGTTAGCTCTGGTAGGTTAGATCTGGTAGATTAGATCTGGTAGATTAGATCTGGTAGATTAGATCTGGTAGGTTAGATCTGGTAGATTAGATCTGGTAGGTTAGAATTTGTATGTTAGATCTAGTAGATTAACTATGGTAGGTTAGCTCTGGTAGATTGGCTCTAGTAGGTTAGCTCTGGTAGATTGGCTCTGGTAGATTAGATCTGGTAGATTAGATCTGGTAGATTAGATCTGGTAGGTTAGCTCTGGTAGATTAGATCTGGTAGATTAGATCTGGTAGGTTAGCTCTGGTAGATTAGATCTGGTAGGTTAGCTCTGGTAGGTTAGCTCTGGTAGATTAGATCTGGTAGATTAGATCTGGTAGGTTAGATCTGGTAGATTAGATCTGGTAGGTTAGCTCTGGTAGGTTAGCGCTGGTAGGTTAGCTCTGGTAGATTAGATCTGGTAGATTAGATCTGGTAGGTTAGCTCTGGTAGGTTAGCTCTGGTAGGTTAGAATTTGTATGTTAGATCTAGTAGATTAACCATGGTAGGTTAGCTCTGAAAGATTAGCTCTGGTAGATTAGATCTGGTAGGTTAGCTCTGGTAGGTTAGCTCTGGTAGATTAGATCTGGTAGGTTAGCTCTGGTAGATTAGATCTGGTAGGTTAGCTCTGGTAGGTTAGCTCTGGTAGATTAGATCTGGTAGGTTAGCTCTGGTAGTTAGCTCTGGTAGATTAGAACTGGTAGGTTAGCTCTAGTAGGTTAGCTTCTGGTAGGTTAGATCTGGTAGATTAGATCTGGTAGGTTAGATCTGGTAGATTAGATCTGGTAGATTAGATCTGGTAGGTTAGATCTGGTAGGTTAGCTCTGGTAGATTAGATCTGGTAGGTTAGCTCTGGTAGGTTAGATCTGGTAGATTAGATCTGGTAGGTTAGCTCTAGTAGGTTAGCTCTGGTAGATTAGATCTGGTAGATTAGATCTGGTAGATTAGATCTGGTAGATTAGATCTGGTAGATTAGATCTGGTAGATTAGATCTGGTAGATTAGATCTGGTAGATTAGATCTGGTAGATTAGATCTGGTAGATTAGATCTGGTAGGTTAGATCTGGTAGATTAGATCTGGTAGATTAGATCTGGTAGGTTAGCTCTGGTAGGTTAGCTCTGGTAGGTTAGAATTTGTATGTTAGATCTAGTAGATTAACTATGGTAGGTTAGCTCTGGTAGATTAGCTCTGGTAGATTAGATCTGGTAGGTTAGCTCTGGTAGGTTAGCTCTGGTAGATTAGATCTGGTAGGTTAGCTCTGGTAGATTAGATCTGGTAGGTTAGCTCTGGTAGGTTAGCTCTGGTAGATTAGATCTGGTAGGTTAGCTCTGGTAGGTTAGCTCTGGTAGATTAGATCTGGTAGGTTAGCTCTAGTAGGTTAGCTCTGGTAGGTTAGATCTGGTAGATTAGATCTGGTAGGTTAGATCTGGTAGATTAGATCTGGTTAGATTTGGGGGATCTGGTGGGTTTTAGCTCTGGTAGATTAGATCTGGTAGGTTAGCTCTGGTAGGTTAGATCTGGTAGATTAGATCTGGTAGGTTAGATCTAGTAGGTTAGCTCTGGTAGATTAGATCTGGTAGATTAGATCTGGTAGATTAGATCTAGTAGGTTAGATCTGGTAGATTAGATCTAGTAGGTTAGATCTGGTAGATTAGATCTGGTAGGTTAGCTCTGGTAGATTAGATCTGGTAGGTTAGCTCTGGTAGGTTAGATCTGGTAGATTAGATCTGGTAGGTTAGCTCTAGTAGGTTAGCTCTGGTAGGTTAGCTCTGGTAGTTAGATCTGGTAGAATTAGATCTGGTAGTTAGCTCTGTAGGTTAGATCTGGTAGGTTAGCTCTGGTAGGTTAGATCTGGTAGATTAGATCTGGTAGGTTAGATCTAGTAGGTTAGCTCTGGTAGATTAGATCTGGTAGATTAGATCTGGTAGATTAGATCTGGTAGGTTAGCTCTAGTAGGTTAGCTCTGGTAGGTTAGCTCTGGTAGGTTAGATCTGGTAGGTTAGCTCTGGTAGGTTAGCTCTGGTAGATTAGATCTGGTAGGTTAGCTGTAGTAGGTTAGCTCTGGTAGGTTAGCTCTGGTAGGTTAGCTCTGGTAGGTTAGATCTGGTAGGTTAGCTCTGGTAGTTAGATCTGGTAGATTAGCTCTGGTAGGTTAGCTCTGGTAGGTTAGCTCTGGTAGGTTAGAATTTGTATGTTAGATCTAGTAGATAATACTTTGTAGGTTAGCTCTGGTAGATTGGCTCTAGTAGGTTAGCTCTGGTAGATTGGCTCTAGTAGGTTAGCTCTGGTAGATTGGCTCTAGTAGGTTAGCTCTGTGTAGATTGGGCTCTAGTAGGTTAGCTCTGGTAGATTAGATCTAGTAGGTTAGCTCTGGTAGATTGGCTCTAGTAGGTTAGCTCTGGTAGATTGGCTCTAGTAGGTTAGCTCTGGTAGATTGGCTCTAGTAGGTTAGCTCTGGTAGATTGGCTCTAGTAGGTTAGCACTGGTAGATTAGATCTAGTAGGTTAGCTCTGGTAGATTGGCTCTAGTAGGTTAGCTCTGGTAGATTGGCTCTAGTAGGTTAGCTCTGGTAGATTGGCTCTAGTATGTTAGCTCTGGTAGATTGGCTCTAGTAGGTTAGCTCTGGTAGATTAGATCTAGTAGGTTAGCTCTGGTAGATTGGCTCTAGTAGGTTAGCTCTGGTAGATTGGCTCTAGTAGGTTAGCTCTGGTAGATTGGCTCTAGTAGGTTAGCTCTGGTAGATTAGATCTGGTAGGTTAGCTCTGGTAGATTAGATCTGGTAGGTTAGCTCTGGTAGATTAGATCTGGTAGATTAGATCTTGTAGATTAGATCTGGTAGATTAGATCTGGTAGATTAGATCTGGTAGGTTAGCTCTGGTAGATTAGATCTGGTAGATTAGCTCTGGTAGATTAGATCTGGTAGATTAGATCTGGTAGATTAGATCTGGTAGATTAGATCTGGGTAGGTTAGCTCTGGTAGATTAGATCTGGTAGATTAGATCTGGTAGATTAGATCTGGTAGACTTAGATATGGTAGGTTAGCTCTGGTAGATTAGATCTGGTAGGTTAGCTCTGGTAGATTAGATCTGGTAGATTCGATCTGGTAGATTAGATCTGGTAGATTAGATCTGGTAGGTTAGCTCTGGTAGATTAGATCTGGTAGATTAGATCTGGTAGATTAGATCTGGTAGATTAGATCTGGTAGATTAGATCTGGTAGGTTAGCTCTGGTAGGTTAGCTCTGGTAGATTAGATCTGGTAGATTGGCTCTAGTAGGTTAGCTCTGGTAGATTGGCTCTAGTAGGTTAGCTCTGGTAGATTGGCTCTAGTAGGTTAGCTCTGGTAGATTGGCTCTAGTAGGTTAGCTCTGGTAGATTGACCTCTAGGTAGGTTTAGCTCTGGTAGATTGGCTCTAGTAGGTTAGCTCTGTAGATTGGCTTAGTAGGTTAGCTCTGGTAGATTGGCTCTAGTAGGTTAGCTCTGGTAGATTGGCTCTAGTAGGTTAGCTCTGGTAGATTGGCTTAGTAGGTTAGCCTCTGGTAGATTGGCTCTAGTAGGTTAGCTCTGGTAGATTGGCTCTAGTAGGTTAAGCTCTGGTAGATTGGCTCTAGTAGGTTAGGTCTTGTAGATTGGCTCTAGTAGGTTAGATCTGGTAGATTGGCCTCTGGTAGGTTAGCTCTGGTAGGTAGATCTGGTAGGTTAGAATTGTTATGTTAGACTCTAGTAGATTAAACTATTGGTAGGTTAGCTCTGGTAGATTGGCTCTAGTAGGTTAGCTCTGGTAGGTTAGCTCTGGTAGGTTAGCTCTGGTAGGTTAGCTCTGGTAGGTTAGCTCTGGTAGATTAGATCTGGTAGGTTAGCTCTGGTAGATTCGATCTGGTAGATTAGATCTGGTAGGTTAGCTCTGGTAGGTTAGCTCTGGTAGATTAGATCTGGTAGGTTAGCTCTGGTAGGTTAGCTCTGGTAGATTAGATCTGGTAGGTTAGCTCTGGTAGGTTAGCTCTGGTAGGTTAGATCTGGTAGGTTAGAATTTGTATGTTAGATCTAGTAGATTAACTATGGTAGGTTAGCTCTGGTAGATTGGCTCTAGTAGGTTAGCTCTAGTAGGTTAGCTCTGGTAGGTTAGCTCTGGTAGGTTAGCTCTGGTAGGTTAGCTCTTGTAGATTAGATCTGGTAGGTTAGCTCTGGTAGATTAGATCTGGTAGGTTAGCTCTGGTAGGTTAGCTCTGGTAGATTAGATCTGGTAGGTTAGCTCTGGAAGGTTAGCTCTGGTAGGTTAGCTCTGGTAGATTAGATCTGGTAGGTTAGATCTGGTAGGTTAGATCTGGTAGGTTAGCTCTGGTAGGTTAGCTCTGGTAGGTTAGCTCTGGTAGATTAGATCTGGTAGGTTAGCTCTGGTAGGTTAGATCTGGTAGGTTAGATCTGGTAGGTTAGATCTGGTAGGTTAGATCTGGTAGGTTGGCTCTGGTAGATTGGCTCTAGTAGGTTAGCTCTGGTAGATTGGCTCTAGTAGGTTAGCTCTGGTAGATTGGCTCTAGTAGGTTAGCTCTGGTAGATTGGCTCTAGTAGGTTAGCTCTGGTAGATTGACTCTAGTAGGTTTAGCTCTGGTGATGGCTCTAGTAGGTTAGCTCTGGTAGATTGGCTCTAGTAGGTTAGCTCTGGTAGATTGGCTCTAGTAGGTTAGCTCTGGTAGATTGGCTCTAGTAGGTTAGCTCTGGTAGATTGGCTCTAGTAGGTTAGCTCTGGTAGATTGGCTCTAGTAGGTTAGCTCTGGTAGATTGGCTCTAGTAGGTTAGCTCTGGTAGATTGGCTCTAGTAGGTTAGCTCTGGTAGATTGGCTCTAGTAGGTTAGCTCTGGTAGATTGACTCTAGTAGGTTAGCTCTGGTAGATTGGCTCTAGTAGGTTAGCTCTGGTAGATTGGCTCTAGTAGGTTAGCTCTGGTAGATTGGCTCTAGTAGGTTAGCTCTGGTAAATTGGCTCTAGTAGGTTAGCTCTGGTAGGTTAGCTCTGGTAGATTAGATCTGGTAGGTTAGCTCTGGTAGATTAGATCTGGTAGGTTAGCTCTGGTAGGTTTGCTCTGGTAGGTTAGCTCTGGTAGATTAGATCTGGTAGGTTAGCTCTGGTAGATTAGATCTGGTAGGTTAGCTCTGGTAGATTAGATCTGGTAGGTTAGCTCTGGTAGGTTAGCTCTGGTAGGTTAGCTCTGGTAGATTAGATCTGGTAGGTTAGCTCTGGTAGATTAGATCTGGTAGGTTAGCTCTGGTAGATTAGATCTTGTAGGTTAGCTCTGGTAGATTAGATCTGGTAGATTAGATCTGGTAGATTAGATCTGGTAGGTTAGCTCTGGTAGGTTAGCTCTGGTAGGTTAGCTCTGGTAGATTAGATCTGGTAGGTTAGCTCTGGTAGGTTAGCTCTGGTAGATTAGATCTGGTAGGTTAGCTCTGGTAGGTTAGCTCTGGTAGGTTAGAATTTGTATGTTAGATCTAGTAGATTAACTATGGTAGGTTAGCTCTGGTAGATTGGCTCTAGTAGGTTAGCTCTGGTAGATTGGCTCTAGTAGGTTAGCTCTGGTAGATTGGCTCTAGTAGGTTAGCTCTGGTAGATTGGCTCTAGTAGTTAGCTCTGTAGATTGGCTCTAGTAGGTTAGCTCTGGTAGATTGGCTCTAGTAGGTTAGCTCTGGTAGATTGGCTCTTAGAAGGTTAGCTCTGGTAGATTGGCTCTTAGTAGGTTAGCTCTGGTAGATTGGCTCTAGTAGGTTAGCTCTGGTAGATTGGCTCTAGTAGGTTAGCTCTGGTAGATTGGCTCTAGTAGGTTAGCTCTGGTAGATTGGCTCTAGTAGGTTAGCTCTGGTAGATTGGCTCTAGTAGGTTAGCTCTGTAGATTGGCTCTAGTAGGTTAGCTCTGGTAGATTGGCTCTAGTAGGTTAGCTCTGGTAGATTGGCTCTAGTAGGTTAGCTCTGGTAGATTTGCTCTAGTAGGTTAGCTCTGGTAGGTTAGCTCTGTAGATTAGATCTGGTAGGTTAGCTCTGGTAGATTAGATCTGGTAGGTTAGCTCTCGTAGGTTAGCTGTGGTAGATTAGATCTGGTAGGTTAGCTCTGGTAGGTTAGCTCTGGTAGGTTAGCTCTGGTAGATTAGATCTGGTAGGTTAGATCTGGTAGGTTAGCTCTTTTAGGTTAGCTCTGGTAGGTTTAGCTCTGTAGATTAGATCTGGTAGGTTAGCTCTGGTAGATTAGATCTGGTAGATTAGATCTGGTAGGTTAGCTCTGGTAGATTAGATCTGGTAGGTTAGCTCTGGTAGATTAGATCTGGTAGGTTAGATCTGGTAGGTTAGCTCTTTTAGGTTAGCTCTGGTAGGTTAGCTCTGGTAGATTAGATCTGGTAGGTTAGCTCTGGTAGATTAGATCTGGTAGATTAGATCTGGTAGGTTAGCTCTGGTAGATTAGATCTGGTAGGTTAGCTCTGGTAGATTAGATCTGGTAGGTTAGCTCTGGTAGGTTAGCTCTGGTAGGTTAGCTCTGGTAGATTAGATCTGGTAGGTTAGATCTGGTAGGTTAGCTCTTTTAGGTTAGCTCTGGTAGGTTAGCTCTGGTAGATTAGATCTGGTAGGTTAGCTCTGGTAGATTAGATCTGGTAGGTTAGCTCTGGTAGATTAGATCTGGTAGGTTAGCTCTGGTAGATTAGATCTGGTAGATTAGATCTGGTAGGTTAGATCTGGTAGGTTAGCACTGGTAGGTTAGCTCTGGTAGATTAGATATGGTAGGTTATCTCTATTAGGTTAGCTCTGGTAGGTTAGAATTTGTATGTTAGATCTAGTAGATTAACTATGGTAGGTTAGCTCTGGTAGATTGGCTCTAGTAGGTTAGCTCTGGTAGATTGGCTCTAGTAGGTTAGCTCTGGTAGATTGGCTCTAGTAGGTTAGCTCTGGTAGATTGGCTCTAGTAGGTTAGCTCTGGTAGATTGGCTCTAGTAGGTTAGCTCTGGTAGATTGGCTCTAGTAGGTTAGCTCTGGTAGATTGGCTCTAGTAGGTTAGCTCTGGTAGATTGGCTCTAGTAGGTTAGCTCTGGTAGATTGGCTCTAGTAGGTTAGCTCTGGTAGATTGGCTCTAGTAGGTTAGCTCTGGTAGATTGGCTCTAGTAGGTTAGCTCTGGTAGATTGGCTCTAGTAGGTTAGCTCTGGTAGATTGGCTCTAGTAGGTTAGCTCTGGTAGATTGGCTCTAGTAGGTTAGCTCTGGTAGATTGGCTCTAGTAGGTTAGCTGAAGTAGGTTAAATCTTATACCTGGTAGATTACCACTGGTGAGTTAGCTCTGATTGGTAAGATCTGACAGATTATCTCTGGTATGTTAGCTCGGGTAGTTTAGCTCTAGTAGATCAGCTCTGGTATGTTTGCTCTGGCAGATTGGCTCTAGTAAGTTAGCTCAGGTAGTTTAGCTCTGGTAGATTGGCTCTGGTATGTTAGCTCAGGTAGTTTAGCTCTGGTATGTTTGCTCTGGTAGATTACCACTGGTGTATTAGCTCTGGTTGGTAAGATTTTACAGATTATCTCTGGTATGTTAGCTCGGGTAGATTAGCTCTGGTATGTTTGCTCTGGCAGATTGGCTCTAGTATGTTAGCTCTAGTTAGTTAGATCTTGTAGGTTATGTCTGGCAGGTTAGCTCTGATAGGTTAGATCTGGAAGTTTACATCTGATAGGTTAGATCTGGAAGTATACATCTGATAGGTTAGATCTGGTAGATTAGATCTGTAGGCTAGTTCTAGTAGATTAGCTCTGGTAGCTTAATTCTAGTAAATTAGCTTTTGTAGATTTGTTATATTAGATTAGCTCTGGTAGGTTAGCTCTGTAGGCTAGATCTGGTAGGTTAGATCTGGTAGGTTAACGGTGGTAGGTTAGTTCTGGTAGATTATTTCTAATAGGTTGGCTCTGGTAGATTAGCTCTAGTAGGTTAGCTCTGATAGACTAGTTATATTAGATAAGCTCTGGTAGATTAGTTCTAGTAGGTTAGCTCTTGTAGATTAGTTCTAGTAGGTTAGCTCTGGTAGATTAGTTCTAGTAGGTTAGCTCTGGTAGATTAGTTCTAGTAGGTTAGCTCTGGTAGATTAGTTCTAGTAGGTTAGCTCTGGTAGATTAGTTCTAGTAGGTTAGCTCTGGTAGATTAGTTCTAGTAGATTAGTTCTGGTAGATTAGTTCTAGTAGATTAGCTCTGGTAGATTAGTTCTAGTAGATTAGCTCTGGTAGATTAGCTCTTGTAGATTAGTTCTAGTAGGTTAGCTCTGGTAGATTAGTTCTAGTAGGTTAGCTCTGGTAGATTAGTTCTAGTAGATTAGGTCTTGTAGATTAGTTCTAGTAGGTTAGCTCTGGTAGATTAGTTCTAGTAGATTAGCTCTGGTAGATTAGTTCTAGTAGATTAGCTCTGGTAGATTAGCTCTTGTAGATTAGTTCTAGTAGGTTAGCTCTGGTAGATTAGTTCTAGTAGATTAGCTCTGGTAGATTAGTTCTAGTAGATTAGCTCTGGTAGATTAGCTCTTGTAGATTAGTTCTAGTAGGTTAGCTCTGGTAGATTAGTTCTAGTAGATAGCTCTGGTAGATTAGTTATAGTAGATTAGCTCTGGTAGATTAGTTCTAGTAGATTAGCTTTGGTAGATTAGCTCTGGTAGATTAGTTCTAGTAGATTAGCTCTGGTAGATTAGTTCTAGTAGATTAGCTCTTGTAGATTAGCTCTTGTAGATTAGTTCTAGTAGATTAGCTCTGGTAGATTAGTTCTAGTAGATTAGCTCTGGTAGATTAGTTATACTAGGCTAGCTCTGGTAGATTAGTTCTAGTAGGTTAGCTCTGGTAGATTAGTTCTAGTAGGTTAGCTCTGGTAGGTTAGCTCTGGTAGATTAGATCTGGTAGGTTAGCTCTAGTAGGTTAGCTCTGGTAGGTTAGATCTGGTAGATTAGATCTGGTAGGTTAGATCTGGTAGATTAGATCTGGTAGATTAGATCTGGTAGGTTAGATCTGGTAGGTTAGCTCTGGTAGATTAGATCTGGTAGGTTAGCTCTGCTAGGTTAGATCTGGTAGATTAGATCTGGTAGGTTAGATCTAGTAGGTTAGCTCTGGTAGATTAGATCTGGTAGATTAGATCTGGTAGATTAGATCTAGTAGGTTAGATCTGGTAGATTAGATCTAGTAGGTTAGATCTGGTAGATTAGATCTGGTAGGTTAGCTCTGGTAGATTAGATCTGGTAGGTTAGCTCTGGTAGGTTAGATCTGGTAGATTAGATCTGGTAGGTTAGCTCTAGTAGGTTAGCTCTGGTAGGTTAGCTCTGGTAGGTTAGATCTGGTAGATTAGATCTGGTAGGTTAGCTCTGGTAGGTTAGATCTGGTAGGTTAGCTCTGGTAGGTTAGATCTGGTAGATTAGATCTGGTAGGTTAGATCTAGTAGGTTAGCTCTGGTAGACTAGATCTGGTAGATTAGATCTGGTAGATTAGATCTGGTAGGTTAGCTCTAGTAGGTTAGCTCTGGTAGGTTAGCTCTGGTAGGTTAGATCTGGTAGGTTATCTCTGGTAGGTTAGCTCTGGTAGATTAGATCTGGTAGGTTAGCTCTAGTAGGTTAGCTCTGGTAGGTTAGCTCTGGTAGGTTAGCTCTGGTAGGTTAGATCTGGTAGGTTAGCTCTGGTAGGTTAGATCTGGTAGATTAGCTTTGGTAGGTTAGCTCTGGTAGGTTAGCTCTGGTAGGTTAGAATTTGTATGTTAGATCTAGTAGATTAACTATGGTAGGTTAGCTCTGGTAGATTGGCTCTAGTAGGTTAGCTCTGGTAGATTGGCTCTAGTAGGTTAGCTCTGGTAGATTGGCTCTAGTAGGTTAGCTCTGGTAGATTGGCTCTAGTAGGTTAGCTCTGGTAGATTGGCTCTAGTAGGTTAGCTCTGGTAGATTAGATCTAGTAGGTTAGCTCTGGTAGATTGGCACTAGTAGGTTTAGCTCTGGTAGATTGCTCTAGTAGGTTAGCTCTGGTAGATTGGCTCTAGTAGGTTAGCTCTGGTAGATTGGCTCTAGTAGGTTAGCTCTGGTAGATTAGATCTAGTAGGTTAGCTCTGGTAGATTGGCTCTAGTAGGTTAGCTCTGGTAGATTGGCTCTAGTAGGTTAGCTCTGGTAGATTGGCTCTAGTATGTTAGCTCTGGTAGATTGGCTCTAGTAGGTTAGCTCTGGTAGATTAGATTTAGTAGGTTAGCTCTGGTAGATTGGCTCTAGTAGGTTAGCTCTGGTAGATTGGCTCTAGTAGGTTAGCTCTGGTAGATTGGCTCTAGTAGGTTAGCTCTGGTAGATTAGATCTGGTAGGTTAGCTCTGGTAGATTAGATCTGGTAGGTTAGCTCTGGTAGATTAGATCTGGTAGATTAGATCTTGTAGATTAGATCTGGTAGATTAGATCTGGTAGATTAGATCTGGTAGGTTAGCTCTGGTAGATTAGATCTGGTAGATTAACTCTGGTAGATTAGATCTGGTAGATTAGATCTGGTAGATTAGATCTGGTAGGTTAGCTCTGGTAGATTAGATCTGGTAGATTAGATCTGGTAGATTAGATCTGGTAGATTAGATATGGTAGGTTAGCTCTGGTAGATTAGATCTGGTAGGTTAGCTCTGGTAGATTAGATCTGGTAGATTCGATCTGGTAGATTAGATCTCGTAGATTAGATCTGGTAGGTTAGCTCTGGTAGATTAGATCTGGTAGATTAGATCTGGTAGATTAGATCTGGTAGATTAGATCTGGTAGATTAGATCTGGTAGGTTAGCTCTGGTAGATTAGATCTGGTAGGTTAGCTCTGATAGGTTAGCTCTGGTAGATTAGATCTGGTAGATTGGCTCTAGTAGGTTAGCTCTGGTAGATTGGCTCTAGTAGGTTAGCTCTGGTAGATTGGCTCTAGTAGGTTAGCTCTGGTAGATTGGCTCTAGTAGGTTAGCTCTGGTAGATTGACTCTAGTAGGTTAGCTCTGGTAGATTGGCTCTAGTAGGTTTAGCTCTGGTAGATTGGCTCTAGTAGGTTAGCTCTGGTAGATTGGCTCTAGTAGGTTAGCTCTGGTAGATTGGCTTCTAGTAGGTAGCTCTGGTAGATTGGCTCTAGTAGGTTAGCTCTGGTAGATTGGCTCTAGTAGGTTAGCTCTGGTAGATTGGCTCTAGTAGGTTAGCTCTGGTAGATTGGCTCTAGTAGGTTAGCTCTGGTAGATTGGCTCTAGTAGGTTAGATCTGGTAGATTGGCTCTGGTAGGTTAGCTCTGGTAGGTTAGATCTGGTAGGTTAGAATTTGTATGTTAGATCTAGTAGATTAACTATGGTAGGTTAGCTCTGGTAGATTGGCTCTAGTAGGTTAGCTCTGGTAGGTTAGCTCTGGTAGGTTAGCTCTGGTAGGTTAGCTCTGGTAGGTTAGCTCTGGTAGATTAGATCTGGTAGGTTAGCTCTGGTAGATTAGATCTGGTAGATTAGATCTGGTAGGTTAGCTCTGGTAGGTTAGCTCTGGTAGATTAGATCTGGTAGGTTAGCTCTGGTAGGTTAGCTCTGGTAGATTAGCTCTGGTAGGTTAGCTCTGGTAGGTTAGCTCTGGTAGGTTAGATCTGGTAGGTTAGAATTTGTATGTTAGATCTAGTAGATTAACTATGGTAGGTTAGCTCTGGTAGATTGGCTCTAGTAGGTTAGCTCTGGTAGGTTAGCTCTGGTAGGTTAGCTCTGGTAGGTTAGATCTGGTAGGTTAGCTCTGGTAGATTAGATCTGGTAGGTTAGATCTGGTAGATTAGATCTGGTAGGTTAACTCTGGTAGGTTAGCTCTGGTAGATTAGATCTGGTAGGTTAGCTCTGGTAGGTTAGCTCTGGTAGGTTAGCTCTGGTAGATTAGATCTGGTAGGTTAGATCTGGTAGGTTACATCTGGTAGGTTAGCTCTGGTAGGTTAGCTCTGGTAGGTTAGCTCTGGTAGATTAGATCTGGTAGGTTAGCTCTGGTAGGTTAGATCTGGTAGGTTAGATCTGGTAGGTTAGATCTGGTAGGTTAGATCTGGTAGGTTAGCTCTGGTAGATTGGCTCTAGTAGGTTAGCTCTGGTAGATTGGCTCTAGTAGGTTAGCTCTGGTAGATTGGCTCTAGTAGGTTAGCTCTGGTAGATTGGCTCTAGTAGGTTAGCTCTGGTAGATTGGCTTCTAGTAGGTTAGCTCTGGTAGATTGGCTCTAGTAGGTTAGCTCTGGTAGATTGGCTCTAGTAGGTTAGCTTGGTAGTTTGGCTCTAGTAGGTTAGCTCTGGTAGATTGGCTCTAGTAGGTTCGCTCTGGTAGATTGGCTCAGTAGGTTAGCTCTGTAGATTGGCTCTAGTAGGTTAGCTCGGTAGATTGGCTCTAGTAGGGTTAGCTCTGGTAGATTGGCTCTAGTAGGTTAGCTCTGGTAGATTGGCTCTAGTAGGTTAGCTCTGGTAGATTGGCTCTAGTAGGTTAGCTCTGGTAGATTGACTCTAGTAGGTTAGCTCTGGTAGATTGGCTCTAGTAGGTTAGCTCTGGTAGATTGGCTCTAGTAGGTTAGCTCTGGTAGATTGGCTCTAGTAGGTTAGCTCTGGTAGATTGGCTCTTTAAGCTCTGGTAGGTTAGCTCTGGTAGATTAGATCGGGTAGGTTAGCTCTGGTAGATTAGATCTGGTAGGTTAGCTCTGGTAGATTAGATCTGGTAGGTTAGCTCTGGTAGGTTAGCTCTGGTAGGTTAGCTCTGGTAGATTAGATCTGGTAGGTTAGCTCTGGTAGATTAGATCTGGTAGGTTAGCTCTGGTAGATTAGATCTGGTAGGCTAGCTCTGGTAGGTTAGCTCTGGTAGGTTAGCTCTGGTAGATTAGATCTGGTAGTTAGATCTGGTAGATTAGATCTGGTAGGTTAGCTCTGGTAGGTTAGCTCTGGTAGGTTAGCTCTGGTAGGTTAGCTCTGGTAGGTTAGCTCTGGTAGATTAGATCTGGTAGGTTAGCTCTGGTAGATTAGATCTGGTAGGTTAGCTCTGGTAGTTAGTCTGGTAGATTAGTCTGGTAGGTTAGCTCTGGTAGATTAGATCTGGTAGGTTAGCTCTGGTAGGTTAGTCTGGTAGTACTTTTTAGGTTAGCTCTGGTAGGTTAGCTCTGGTAGATTAGATCTGGTAGGTTAGCTCTGGTAGATTAGATCTGGTAGGTTAGCTCTGGTAGATTAGATCTGGTAGGTTAGCTCTGGTAGATTAGTCTGGTAGGTTATTGTAGTTAGATCTGTAGATTAACTGGTAGGTTAGATCTGGTAGGTTGCTCTAGTAGGTTAGCTCTGGTAGATTGGCTCTAGTAGGTTAGCTCTGGGTTAGATTTGTTATGTTAGCTCTGGTAGATTACTTGTAGGTTAGCTCTGGTAGATTGGCTCTAGTAGGTTTAGCTCTGGTAGATTGGCTCTAGTAGGTTAGCTCTGGTAGATTGGCTCTAGTAGGTTAGCTCTGGTAGATTGGCTCTAGTAGGTTAGCTCTGGTAGATTGGCTCTAGTAGGTTAGCTCTGGTAGATTGGCTCTAGTAGGTTAGCTCTGGTAGATTGCTCTAGTAGGTTAGCTCTGGTAGATTGGCTCTAGTAGGTTAGCTCTGGTAGATTGGCTCTAGTAGGTTATCTCTGGTAGATTGGCTCTAGTAGGTTAGCTCTGGTAGATTGGCTCTAGTAGGTTAGCTCTGGTAGATTGGCTCTAGTAGGTTAGCTCTGGTAGATTGGCTCTAGTAGGTTAGCTCTGGTAGATTGGCTCTAGTAGGTTAGCTCTGGTAGATTGGCTCTAGTAGGTTAGCTCTGGTAGGTTAGCTCTGGTAGATTAGATCTGGTAGGTTAGCTCTGGTAGATTAGATCTGGTAGGTTAGCTCTGGTAGGTTAGCTCTGGTAGATTAGATCTGGTAGGTTAGCTCTGGTAGGTTAGCTCTGGTAGATTAGATCTGGTAGGTTAGCTCTGGTAGGTTAGCTCTGGTAGGTTAGATCTGGTAGATTAGATCTGGTAGGTTAGCTCTGGTAGATTAGATCTGGTAACTTAGCTCTGGTAGGTTAGATCTGGTAGATTAGATCTGGTAGGTTAGCTCTAGTAGGTTAGCTCTGGTAGGTTAGCTCTGGTAGGTTAGATCTGGTAGGTTAGAATTTGTATGTTAGATCTAGTAGATTAACTATGGTAGGTTAGCTCTGGTAGATTGGCTCTAGTAGGTTAGCTCTGGTAGATTGGCTCTAGTAGGTTAGCTCTGGTAGATTGGCTCTAGTAGGTTAGCTCTGGTAGATTGGCTCTAGTATGTTAGCTCTGGTAGATTGGCTCTAGTAGGTTAGCTCTGGTAGATTGGCTCTAGTAGGTTAGCTCTGGTAGATTGGCTCTAGTAGGTTAGCTCTGGTAGATTGGCTCTAGTAGGTTAGCTCTGGTAGATTGGCTCTAGTAGGTTAGCTCTGGTAGATTGGCTCTAGTAGGTTAGCTCTGGTAGATTGGCTCTAGTAGGTTAGCTCTGGTAGATTGGCTCTAGTAGGTTATCTCTGGTAGATTGGCTCTAGTAGGTTAGCTCTGGTAGATTGGCTCTAGTAGGTTAGCTGAAGTAGGTTAAATCTTATACCTGGTAGATTACCACTGGTGAGTTAGCTCTGGTTGGTAAGATCTGACAGATTATCTCTGGTATGTTAGCTCGGGTAGTTTAGCTCTAGTAGATCAGCTCTGGTATGTTTGCTCTGGCAGATTGGCTCTAGTAAGTTAGCTCAGGTAGTTTAGCTCTGGTAGATTGGCTCTAGTATGTTAGCTCAGGTAGTTTAGCTCTGGTATGTTTGCTCTGGTAGATTACCACTGGTGTATTAGCTCTGGTTGGTAAGATTTTACAGATTATCTCTGGTATGTTAGCTCGGGTAGATTAGCTCTGGTATGTTTGCTCTGGCAGATTGGCTCTAGTATGTTAGCTCTAGTTAGTTAGATCTTGTAGGTTATGTCTGGCAGGTTAGCTCTGATAGGTTAGATCTGGAAGTTTACATCTGATAGGTTAGATCTGGAAGTATACATCTGATAGGTTAGATCTGGTAGATTAGATCTGTAGGCTAGTTCTAGTAGATTAGCTCTGGTAGCTTAATTCTAGTAAATTAGCTTTTGTAGATTTGTTATATTAGATTAGCTCTGGTAGGTTAGCTCTGTAGGCTAGATCTGGTAGGTTAGATCTGGTAGGTTAACGGTGGTAGGTTAGTTCTGGTAGATTATTTCTAATAGGTTGGCTCTGGTAGATTAGCTCTAGTAGGTTAGCTCTGATTGACTAGTTCTATTACATAAGATCTGGTAGATTAGTTCTAGTAGGTTAGCTCTTGTAGATTAATTCTAGTATGTTAGCTCTGGTAGATTAGTTCTATTAGATTAGCTCTTGTAGATTATTTCTAGTAGGTTAGCTCTGGTAGATTAGTTCTAGTAGGTTAGCTCTGGTAGATTAGTTCTAGTAGGTTAGCTCTGGTAGATTAGTTCTAGTAGATTAGTTCTGGTAGATTAGTTCTAGTAGATTAGCTCTGGTAGATTAGTTCTAGTAGATTAGCTCTGGTAGATTAGCTCTTGTAGATTAGTTCTAGTAGGTTAGCTCTGGTAGATTAGTTCTAGTAGGTTAGCTCTGGTAGATTAGTTCTAGTAGATTAGGTCTTGTAGATTAGTTCTAGTAGGTTAGCTCTGGTAGATTAGTTCTAGTAGATTAGCTCTGGTAGATTAGTTCTAGTAGATTAGCTCTGGTAGATTAGCTCTTGTAGATTAGTTCTAGTAGGTTAGCTCTGGTAGATTAGTTCTAGTAGATTAGCTCTGGTAGATTAGTTCTAGTAGATTAGCTCTGGTAGATTAGCTCTTGTAGATTAGTTCTAGTAGGTTAGCTCTGGTAGATTAGTTCTAGTAGATTAGCTCTGGTAGATTAGTTATAGTAGATTAGCTCTGGTAGATTAGTTCTAGTAGATTAGCTCTGGTAGATTAGCTCTGGTAGATTAGTTCTAGTAGATTAGCTCTGGTAGATTAGTTCTAGTAGATTAGCTCTGGTAGATTAGCTCTTGTAGATTAGTTCTAGTAGATTAGCTCTGGTAGATTAGTTCTAGTAGATTAGCTCTGGTAGATTAGTTATAGTAGATTAGCTCTTGTAGATTAGTTCTAGTAGATTAGCTCTGGTAGATTAGCTCTGGTAGATTAGTTCTAGTAGATTAGCTCTGGTAGATTAGTTCTAGTAGATTAGCTCTTGTAGATTAGCTCTTGTAGATTAGTTCTAGTAGATTAGCTCTGGTAGATTAGTTCTAGTAGATTAGCTCTGGTAGATTAGTTATACTAGGCTAGCTCTGGTAGATTAGTTCTAGTAGGTTAGCTCTGGTAGATTAGTTCTAGTAGGTTAGCTCTGGTAGATTAGTTCTAGTAGATTAGCTCTGGTAGATTAGCTCTTGTTAATTAGTTCTAGTAGATTAGCTCTGGTAGATTAGTTCTAGTAGATTAGCTCTGGTAGATTAGTTATACTAGGTTAGCGCAGGTAGGCTAGCTCTGGTATATTAGCTGTGCCGAAGAAATACCAACAGACTCAGAGATGGGGATCTGGCCAAGCTGCCACAAAAATCACAAAAGGGGACCTGCGAAAATTATAGATGAGTAATTTTATTGCCGGTTCCTGGGAAAATGTAATCATGATCATTCTAGGGAGATCAAGAGATGCCATTGACAAACAACTAACGGATGGACAGGCAGGTTTTCGACAATACAGATCTGGCACTGATCAGCTAACCACATTAAGCATAAAAATAGTGCAAAGCGTTGTGCTGAACTCGCCACGGTCTATTGCATTTGTGGACTGCCAAAGGGCCTTTGACAGCATCGATAGGGAATCCCTTTGGAAATTGATGAGGCTCCATGGGATCTCAGAGAAGCTCATTAACTTAATAAAGCCAACATATATAGACATGGGATGTCGGGTTGCTCATGGGGGAAATCGAACAGATACATTTAAAATAACAGCAATGCACTGTGTATGATTTGCTGTATTTATGATTATTACTGACCATAGACTTGTTATAACCAGAAATTGAATAAATGGACACTGACATGGCCGCTAGATAATCTGGACTTCTCTGACCTTATAGTCCTTATGTCCTGCAGATGAAATCAGATTCGAGATAAACTACACAAACATGACGGAAGGTTACTATAATTGAATAAGGATTATGAGAATCAATCCAGAAAATGATACGCCATCTCCTCTAGTCAAACGTCACTTCACAAGGAAATGGGGACGTAGGATGGTAGGACTATGGGTGGCGATGAAACGCTGGATAATATCAAGCAAACAAATGAGAAGACTGAATATTAATAACATTTTAGTTATGTGTGAGACCAGAAAGAAAGGGACGGGCATGATAACATTCGAGAAATATAACATAATGCATCATGTTTGGTAGAAATAATAGCGAGGAGTAGCACTTATAATGGAAATAAAAATCTATCAAAGGATACTGGGCTGTATCAGATAGAATATTACTGGTAAAGTGAATTTGCAGACGTTTTGATATCAATACAATTCACGTTTATGTACCAACAACAGAAAGCATTGATAACTCCATCGATGAATGTTACAGTGCATGGTCAGATTATGTCAAATATCTTTATATTAGTTATAGGCAATATACATATACAATTGCATAAGGTCAAGTATACACCAAGAAACACAAAATAAATATGATATATTTATACTGAACAGCGTGGAGGTAAAAATACAAATTTAAAGTAGAAGTAAAGAACAGATGTGATGCATTGATTAATCTAGAAAGTATATTTCAAGATGCCAATGACCAATGGGAAGTATTAAAGAAATCAGTCAGCCAGGCTACAGAAACAACTATCCCAAAACTGAATATAATATGATGCAAGAAATGAATGAAGGAAGTTATCTTAAACTCATCGAAATAAGAGGAAATAACAAATACAACCATGAAAATTATGAAGAGATGCACTGGACAATTAGGAAATTGTGCAAAGGGGTAAAAGAAGCGCGGCTTAAGGAAAATTGCAGAGAAATTCAAAACCAACATAACACCCGGAATATCTGATTAGTGCAGAAAATAATTGACATTATTAAGAAAAGAGCACACACATCAACGGGTTGTCTAAAAGCCAAAGATGGTAAAATCAAAATAGAAAAAAAATATCAGATTTTAAATACATGGTCAGATTATGTGAAAGATCTTTATAACGATACAAGAGAAAAGCAAGATATTATTCTATATAATAATGAAGGACCACCAATTGTGAAGATGGAAGTTCAGAATGCTCTTAACCATGTAAACACTGGGAACACCTTGGGTCCAGAAAGGATCATTACCTTAGAAAAATATGGGATAGACCAGGTCACGAAGCTGCTGAACATAACATGTGATACTGTAGATATACCTCCTGTGGGATGTATGTCTATATTCACTGCAATCGGGAAGAAATCTGGAGCTTCGGAACGTGATCAACATCGAACAATTAGCACAATTAGCCACATCACGAAGATTTTGATAAGAACCATCATGTAAAGAGTTAGGAAGAAAATACAACCTGAAATAGGAGACGAATGGTGAGGGTTTGTAGAAGACAAGCAGGGTATAGTAAATGCTGTATTTACTGAGAACATCTGAGCGTTCGATGCAAGTAAACGAAGATCTACATCTTTGCTTCATTGACTACACACAGGCTTGCGATAAAGTAAGACATGTCAACATGGTAAAGATGCTTACAAATCTACAAATTGATGGGAAAAACCTTAGATACATATATTTAAAAAAACATATTGGAAACAACAAGTTGACATAAAGAATGATCATTAAGTAGGTCAATATCAGCTTATTAACAGAGGTGTGAGACAGGTGTGTGTGATGTCTCCAGATCTTTTTCCTTATTCAGTGAAAAGTTTGTAAATATAGATGATATGAAAGAATCGCCAATTGGTGGATATAACATCAATAACATTAGATATGTGGATGATACAGTATTGATTGCAGACAATGCGCAGGATCTGCACCATTTAGTAGATACCAATAAGGCACACAGTGAACAACTAGGATTAGAATTAAATTGTAAGAAGACAGAGAAAGAAATGCCACAATATAATCTAAGCGTAAATAGGGTTATTCTTAAACAAGTGAATTGGTACAACTATTTCGGAACAGCCATAACATCTGATTTTTTAATTTTTTTTTTATAATTTGTTTGTTTGTTTGTTTTTTTTTTTTTTTATTATTATTATTTGGGGGGGGGGGGGGGGGGAATCTCCGTTAAGAGATTAGAACAACATGGAGGATAGGCTGTTGAACTTTTAAGGCCTATGGAGTGTTTATGCTTATGACTATGGTTTGCATACGCATTTACCTCATGGACTGATAGTGCATGGTTCCATCGCACTTCTACTGAGTTGAGTGCTTGGAGCGACACTGTGAGCTTTGAATTTCGTGTGGAGCGTTTTCACATGTGTTCGCCGTTGTTTTTAGCGCAAACTGCATGTTTAGAAAAATGGTGACCGGCCGGTCGCGGAACTAACTCGGTTGCCTTATGCAGTAATGTGTGGCTTCTGGTTTTCTAGTGCCTGCCACTTCCATTGGCGAAGAACTATATTTTATGTGGCGGACATTTGTGTTCGCATTCTGGCGGCGGCATTATGCATAGTATACCTATGCGGGCTGTTAGTTTGTCGAGATTCCTGTCTGTTCCACTTTTCCTATGGAGCAGTGAGGAGCATTTTGTGTGATATTCACTGACACAGAAATGGAGCATAAAGGGGACGACCCGTTGCCGTGAAGTTGGAACCGCGACTAACTAACTAGAACGATAATCGCTATGGCAAGATTGAAAACATACTGACTAATAAAAAGATGTCAATTGCAACGAGACAAACAGTGTTGAAGTGCTTCACAGAACCTGTACTTTATATAGATGTGAAAAGTGGGCAATTTTCAGACAAGCTGAAAAAAAACATTTAATTGCGGTGGAAATGTGGTTTCTGGAGAAAATGCAAAAAATACCACGGACAGACAGAAACAATCAATGAACAACTCCTACAAGAAACAAATAAAAATCTAAGCTGATTAAAGACATTAAACGTAGACAGTCAAGAATTTGTTGGGCACATTATGAGAAGAAATAAACTGAAGAAATTGGTAACAAAATGCACATTTGAGGAGAGAAGAAAAAGAAGTAGGCAGAGGTAAGTATCTAGATGGTTTGGCAACGTGGTATGGTCGAGACAAAAACACTGAGCTGATCCACGACTCTGGTGATCTTGTGAGTTGGCGAAACATGACTGCCCACGCTTATCGGCAAGGCACGTGATGATGAAGACTTTATGATGTCAACACACCCTATTTAGGTAGCAACAGACGCAGATTAGGGACACATCATCATCCATCACCCAGTGGCTTGTCACACATCATCATACACCATCCAGTGGCTTGTCACACATCATCATCATCCACCATCCAGTGGCTTGTCACACATCATCATATACCATCCAGTGGCTTGTTGCGTGTAGCATTGTGTGCCCACAAAAAAAATTTTTATGTTGAATCAAGAATCGACGTCACAGCACCCGGGACATGTTCAACCGTCATTATCTCCAAGAGTCAGCGAAAAGCCCCAGTTCTGATTTTGTATCCATCTAGACTCTCCTCGGAGTACTGAGCATCAGCCAGACTCTCTGGTCACTTCCTGCGGCACCAGTCTCTCCAGGCGACGATGGTGAATCCATCCTTCCGCACCGTATCCATGCTCCCATAAGGCCCCGACCAAACATGCCTTATCGCGCCTTATTTCTCTCCTTTCATAAATATATCGGCTGCCATATTTGTTTACCGGTTGAAATTTCTTTTAAAATTGTTATTGCAAGGAAAGATATACTATGCACTACAACATCTACTAAAATCAAATGCGCTATCTCGTAACACCAAAATCACAATATACAAAATACTGATCAGACCAGTTGTGTTGTATAGCTCTGAAACCTGGAGTACAACGAAAGTAGACGAAGCCTTGCTACAAACCTTTGAGAACAAAATTTTAAGACGCATCTTTGGACCCATTAGGGATACACAAAGTGGAGAGTGGAAAAGAAGAAGTAACAAAGACATTTATGATCTGTTTAAGTCCCCGCTAATCACTGGTATCATGAAGGCTAATAGACTGCAATGGCAGGGGCATATAGAAAGAATGGAAGATAATAGGGAAACAAAACTCGCTTACACTCAGGAAATAAATGACCGTAGACCCCGAGGTAGACCAAGAAGACGATGGAGAGATAATACATATACAGACCTACAAGCACTTGAAATCAACGACTGGCAAGAGAAGGTCAACCAGAGAGACGAATGGAGACGGATTGTATCTGCAGCAAAGAACATCAATGGCTCGGAACGCTGAAGAAGAAGAAGAAGAAGAAGAAGAAGAAGAAGAAGAAGAAGAAGAAGAAGAAGAAGAAGAAGAAGAAGAAGAAGAAGAAGAAGAAGAAGAAGAAGAAGAAGAAGAAAAGACAACTTATTTGTGAATGTTCTTTTATTTATTATTTTTTTTATCTACTGTGTTCGTAAATAACACGCTTGCTAAGGGTTTACTTTGTTGTTACATGGACTAAATAAGTGTCTCGATTGCCATGTCCGCAGTTGGTTGTTGCACTGTCGGCTGCACGTGGAAGTACTGATGTATCTGTTGCCCGTGATCACACCTCGATCGTATTGTCACTGATTGATATTTTCTGTCAGATCACACCTTGGTCATATTGTCACTGATGGATATTATCTGTTACCCGTGATCACACCTCGATAGTATTGATTGATATTATCTGTCAGATCACACCTCGGTCGTATAGTCACTGATTGATATTATCTGTTGCCCGTGATCACACCTCGATCGTATTGTCACTGATTGATATTATCTGTTGCCCGTGATCACACCTCGATTGTATTGTCACTGATTGATAGTATCTGTCAGATCACACATTGGTCGTATTGTCACTGATTGATATTATATGTTGCCCGTGATCACACCTCGATCGTATTGTCACTGATTGATATTATCAGTCAGATCACACCTCGGTCGTATTGTCACTGATTGATATTATCAGTCAGATCACACCTCGGTCGTATTGTCACTGATTGATATTATCAGTCAGATCACACCTCGATCGTATTGTCACTGATTGATATTATCAGTTAGAAGAGCAGACATCTTCATGCAGCAGGCCCTTTGCAGAACGTCGCACCATCCCGGCTCCCAGACAAGCCTCTCGATCACCTACTGGTTCCTCCGCCTCATGCACCTCCATGTCCAAGCTGTTTTCAGTCTTGTGTGTCCATCTTCGTGCTGGTCTTGCCTGCTCCTGTTTCCAGGGACCACGCCCCCCATCACTGGTCTAGGCCGTTGTGACGTGTACTATCACACACACATACACACACACACATTGTGACGTGTACTATCTCACACATGCATTGTAGGGTGTACTATCACACACACACACACACACACACACACACACACACACTCACATCAGACACACACACACATTGTGACGTGTACTATCTCACACATGCATTGTAGGGTGTACTATCACACACACACACCACTCACATCAGACACACACACACATTGTGGGGTGTACTATCTCACACACACATTGTGGGGTGTACTATCTCACACACACACACAAGCGCACATTGTGGGGTGTACTATCACACACACACACACACACGCACACATATTGGTGTGTACTATCTCACACACACACGCACACTTTGTGGGGTGTACTATCTCACACACAAACACACACACACACACACACAAACACATTGTTGAGTGTACTATCTCACACACACACACACACACGCACACATTATGGGGTGTACTATCTCACACAGTGTAAGTTAGCTTTTGTAAGTTAGCTCTGGTTAGCCAGCAATCGTAGGTTAGCTCTGGTAAGTTAGCAATCGTAGGTTAGCTCTGGTAATTTAGCCATCGTAGGTTAGCTCTGGTAAGTTAGCTCTGCGGAAAGAGACCGTGCTATATGAGATAAAAGCCAGTGCAATACAGTCGATGCCCTTTGAACCTCATTATTTTTTGGTAGGCTGACTTTAGTACATGTCATGTCACTATTATCATTGTACCACAACCACATGTCATGTCATTATTATCATTTTACCAAAGCCACATTTCATATCATTATTATCATTGTACCACAACCACATGTCATGTCTTTATTATCATTTTAGCAAAGCCACATTTCATATCATTATTATCATTGTACCACAACCACATGTCATGTCATTATTATCATTTTACCAAAGCCACATTTCATATCATTATTATCATTGTACCACAACCACATGTCATGTCATTATTATCATTTTACCAAAGCCACATTTCATGTCATTATTATCATTGCATCACAACCACATTTCATGTCATTATTATAATTGTACCACAACTACATTGTCAGGGACCCAATACCCTGTACGACAGGGACAAACAGGAGACAGGAGAACAGGGCAGATAGCCTGACGTACTGCAGCAGGGTCCCCGAGTGCGAGTCAACTTACAACGAGGCTAAGGCCCGTGGTCACCGCACCACACCACACCACACCACACCACACCGCACCACACCACACCGCACGGGTCTCACGAACTGTGAGCAGCCGTGAACTGGCCAAATGTACCTGTGTTGGTCAGACAGGTTCAGGACAGCGAGACAGACAGACGTAGGACAGTGGTTGTGTGCAGTGAGCGTTGAGATATGATTGTAATATTGATGGTTTGATTGAGTTGTGAAGAGAGCTGTGTTTGAGCGGAGACGGTGTGAGAGCTATGTTATGCTATTATATTGTATTATTTCTCATGAATGATTATAATACTGTGATAATGATGTGGTACAAGTTGCGGGTTGCCGAGAGCGCAACTTCTGTGAGTTTGCCCATGTGAATCGTTTTGTGAATAAACGGGCTAAAACTATCGTTGCCGTGCGTGAGAGTGTAATTATTGAACGCATGTAATTGTTTCACCTCTGTCTTGAAATGCGAGCCAGAAGTATGTCCAAGTAAGACTCTGACAGGCAGTGAACGTGGGTTGCTCGTCGCGATGATTTGAACCGCAGAATGATAGAGAATGAACGTAACACGGTCGTCACTGTGATTTGAACTGTACATCTGAGCGAGTGAATGAAGTACATGACACAAATTTGCATACGAGAATTTAGGAGAAAGGATTTTAATATTTATTATCTAAATTTATCGATTGACCCAACATTCTATTGTGCCATACGTGTCACAATTTTGAATAACTTGAGGCCAAACGTTTGACACTTAGACCGAACTACAAATGTAAAACGTTATTTTTTAAAATTTTCTAGAGATTACTGTGCATAACTATTTATGATTGCATCCAAGGGAAGCAATCTAACAAAATGGTAAAATTGGTATATTCTATATTTTTATTTTCAAAGAAGTCAAATGGCTGCTGAGTACCAGGCTTCGTCAGCTAGAGATGAGCGCTGGGTGCTGATTTGACAGGACCAGAAGTAGAATATCTGGCCATAGGGGCTAGTATACTGTTCCTGAAGTTATCACATAGAGTGATGACTTGACGCCCAACATGATTTTTGTTGAGGAGGACGAAGCTTGAAAGAGCGTCAATTGTCGTTAATTTCCGGTCTGTGCTGAGTCCATTATTCAAACTAAGTACCAGCCCAGGCAGGGGACTATACTTGATACGAGTAAGCCAGATGGCGACAATGAATGAATTATAGATCATGCATCATGTCCCGACAGAAAGTACCTTGCAATTACATAATAATATGATCATCAGTGTGAAAAAACAGCGCCACTGGGTCCTGACTGTAAATTAAACCTTAAACCCTTTCATAGGAGACATGGGGAGAGTGTCAGGGACCCAATACCCTGTAGGACAGGGACAAACAGGAGACATGAGAACAGGGCAGATAGCCTAGCGTCCTGCAGCAGGGTTTCCGAGTGCGAGTCAACCGACATCTAGGCTTAAGCCCGTGGTCATCGCACCACACCACACCGCACGGGTCTCACGAACTGTGAGCAGCCGTGAACTGGCCAAACGTACCTGTGTTGGTCAGACGGGTTGAGGACATCGAGACGGACAGACGTAGGGCAGTGGTTGTGTGTAGGTAGCGTTGAGATATGATTGTAATACTGATGGCGTGATTGAGTTGTGAAGCGAGCTGTGTTTGAGCGGAGACAGTGTGAGAGCTATGTTATGCTATTATATCGTATTATTTCACATGAATAATTATAACACTGTGATAAGGATGTTGTATAAGTTGCGGGTTGCCGAGAGCGCAACTTCTGTGAGTTTGCCCATGTGAATCGTTTTGTGAATAAACGGGTTTGAACTATCGTTGCCGTGCGTACGAGTGTAGTTCTTGAACGCGTGTAATTGTTTCACCTCTGTCTTGAAATGCGAGTCAGAAGTATGTTCAAGTAGGACACTGACATACATGCCATGTCATTATTATCATTGTACAACAACCACATTTCATGTCATTATTATCATTGTACCACAATCACATGTCATGTCATTATTATCATTGTACTACAATCACATTTCATGTCATTACTATCATTGTACCACAACCACATGTCATTATTATCATTGTACCACAATCACATGTCATTACTATCATTGTACCACAACCACATTCATGTCATTATGATCATTGTACAACAACCACATGTGATTATTATCATTGTACCACAATCACATTTCATGTCATTACTATCATTGTACCACAACCATCCATCCATCATGTGACATGCCGGTAAGCGTGGGCGGTCATGTTCTGCCATCTCACTCGATCACCAGAGTCGTGGATCAGCTCCGTGTTTCTGTCTCGACCATGCCACAAGGCCAAGCCATCCAGGTACTTGCTTCTAGGTCTTCCCCTTGGTCTGTTCCCCTCGATCTTACCAGTTGTCACCAAATTCTCCAATCCATTTCTTCTCATAACATGCCCAAAAAATTTTGACTGTCTACGTCTAATTTCTCTAATCAATTTACGATCTTCATTTGTTTCTTGAAGGACTTGTTCATTGGTCTTTCTGGCTGTCCATGGTATTCTTTGCATTTTCCTCAGAAACCACATCTCTACAGCCATCAGATGTTTTTCAGCCTGACTGCTCATTGTCCACGCTTCACATCCATATAAAAGTACAGGTTCAATGTAGCATCTCAACACTCTTTTTCTCGTTTCAATTGACATCTTTTTATTGGTCAATATGTTTTTCATCTTGCTAAAGGCTACTTTTGCCATGGCGATTCTTGTTCTAATCTCTTCAAGGCATCTCCCATCAGATGTTATTACTGTTCCGAGATAATTGTACCTGCTCACTTGTTGAAGAATATTCCCATTTACTTGTATATTACATTGTGGTATTTTGTCCTTCCTAGTGACGAACATAATCTGTGTCTTTTTACAATTTAGTTCTAACCCTAGTTGTTCACTGTGTGTAACAATCGTATCTACTAAATTTTGCAGGTCCTGTTCATTGTCTGCAATCAAGACTGTATCATCTGCATATCTAATGTTATTGATGCATCGTCCCCCAATGTTGATTCCTTCCATATCTTCAATATTTCTGAAAATACTTTCACTGTACAGGGAAAACAGATCTGGAGACATTACACATCCTTGTCTCACACCCCTTTTAATAGGCTGATATTGGCTTACTTCATTATCAACTCTTATGGCAGCTTGTTGTTTCCAATATATGTTTTTTACAAGTCTAAGATCTTTTCCATCAATTTGTAGATCTTCAAGCATCCTTATCATGTTGACATGTCTCACTTTATTCAAAAGCCTTTGTGTAGTCAATAAAGCACCACAACCACATGTCATTATTATCGTTGAACCACAACCACATGTCATTATTATCATGACCACAACCACATTCATGTATTACTATCATCTTGTACACAACCACATTCATGTCATTACTATCATTGTACCACAACCACATGTCATTATTATCATTGTACCACAACCACATGTCATTATTATCATTGTACCACAATCAATGTCATGCCATTAGTATCATTGTTCCATAATCAGTGCCATGTCATTATTATCATTGTACCACAAGTATATGTCATGTCATTATTATTATTGTACCGCAATCAATGTCATGTCATTATTATCATTGTACCACAATCAATGGCATGTTATTAATATCACTGTACCTCAATCAATGTCATATCATTAATATCATTGTACTACAATCAATGTCATTTGTTAATATTATGATTGTACCACAATCAATGTCATGTCATTAATATCATTGTACCACAACTACATATCATATTATTATTATCATTGTACCACAACTACATATCATGTCGTTATTATCATTGTACCACAATTACACATTATGTCATTATTATCAGTGTACCACAACTACATATCAGGTCATTATTATTATTGTACCACAACCACATTTCATGTTATTATTATCATTGCACCACAACCACATTTCATGTCATTATTATCATTGTACCACAGCACATATCATGTCATTATTATCATTGTACCACAACCACATATGTTGTTATTTCTTAATTTATACTAACAAATAGTTTCACTATACAGTCCTAGACATAAGTTAACATATCCGTTTATGATACAATACTAGACATAATATAACAAGTCACTTTATGATTCTTAACTAGACATAATATAACAAATAACTATATGACGCAGCATCACATATGTGTTCACAAACATTCGAAGATGAGTGCAGATTATATACACACAAACACCTCGAAGATGAGTGCAGATTATATACACACAAACACTGGAAGATGAGTGCAGATTATATATACACAAACACTGTAAGATGAGTGCAGATTATATACACACAAACACTGGAAGATGAGTGCAGATTATATACACAATAACACCTCGAAGATGAGTGCAGATTATATACACACAAACACTGGAAGATGAGTGCAGATTATATATACACAAACACTGGAAGATGAGTGCAGATTATATATACACAAACACTGGAAGATGAGTGCAGATTATATATACACAAACACTGGAAGATGAGGTCAGATTATATACACACTAACACCTCGAAGATGAGTGCAGATTATATATACACAAACACCGGAAGATGAGTGCAGATTATATACACACAAACACTGGAAGATGAGTGCAGACTATATACACACAAACACCTCGAAAATGAGTGCAGATTATATATACACAAACACTGGAAGATGAGTGCAGATTATATACACACAAACACTGGAAGATGAGTGCAGATTATATATACACAAACACTAGAAGATGAGTGCAAATTATATATACACAAACACTGGAAGATAAGTGCAGATTATATACACACAAACACTGGAAGATGAGTGCAGATTATATACACACAAACACTGGAAGATGAGTGCAGATTATATATACACAAACACTGTAAGATGAGTGCAGATTATATATACACACACACTGGAAGATGAGTGCAGATTATATACACCCAAACACCTCGAAGATGAGTGCAGATTATATACACACAAACACTGGAAGATGAGTGCAGATTATATACACACAAACACTGGAAGATGAGTGCAGATTATATACACAATAACACCTCAAAGATGAGTGCAGATTATATACACACAAACACTGGAAGATGAGTGCAGATTATATATACACAAACACTAGAAGATGAGTGCAGATTATATATACACAAACACTGGAAGATGAGGTCAGATTATATACACACTAACACCTCGAAGATGAGTGCAGATTATATATACACAAACACCGGAAGATGAGTGCAGATTATATACACACAAACACTGGAAGATGAGTGCAGATTATATACACACAAACACTGGAAGATGAGTGCAGATTATATACACACAAACACTGGAAGATGAGTGCAGATTATATATACACAAACACTGGAAGATGAGTGCAGATTATATACACACAAACACTGGAAGATGAGTGCAGATTATATATACACAAACACTGGAAGATAAGTGCAGATTATATACACACAAACACTGGAAGATGAGTGCAGATTATATATACACAAACACTGTAAGATGAGTGCAGATTATATATACACACACACTGGAAGATGAGTGCAGATTATATACACCCAAACACCTCGAAGATGAGTGCAGATTATATACACACAAACACTGGAAGATGAGTGCAGATTATATACACACAAACACTGGAAGATGAGTGCAGATTATATACACAATAACACCTCGAAGATGAGTGCAGATTATATACACACAAACACTGGAAGATGAGTGCAGACTTATATATACACAAACACTGGAAGATGAGTGCAGATTATATATACACAAAACACTGGAAGATGAGTGCAGATATATATACACAAACACTGGAAGATGAGTCATATTATATACACACTAACACCTCGAAGATGAGTGCAGATTATATATACACAAACACCGGAAGATGAGTGCATATTATATACACACAAACACTGGAAGATGAGTGCAGATTATATACACACAAACACCTCGAAAATGAGTGCAGATTATATATACACAAAAACTGGAAGATGAGTGCAGATTATATATACACAAACACTAGAAGATGAGTGCAAATTATATATACACAAACACTGGAAGATAAGTGCAGATTATATACACACAAACACTGGAAGATGAGTGCAGATTATATACACACAAACACTGGAAGATGAGTGCAGATTATATATACACAAACAACTGTAAGATGAGTGCAGATTATATATACACACACACTGGAAGATGAGTGCAGATTATATACACCCAAACACCTCGAAGATGAGTGCAGATTATATACACACAAACACTGGAAGATGAGTGCAGATTATATACACACAAACACTGGAAGATGAGTGCAGATTATATACACAATAACACCTCGAAGATGAGTGCAGATTATATACACACAAACACTGGAGGATGAGTGCAGATTATATATACACAAACACTGGAAGATGAGTGCAGATTATATATACACAAACACTGGAAGATGAGGTCAGATTATATACACACTAACACCTCGAAGATGAGTGCAGATTATATATACCACAAACACCGGAAGATGAGTGCAGATTATATAACACAACCACTGGAAGATGAGTGCAGATTATATACACACAAACACTGGAAGATGAGTGCAGATTATATACACACAAACACTGGAAGATGAGTGCAGATTATATATACACAAACACCGGAAGATGAGTGCAGATTATATACACACAAACACTGGAAGATGAGTGCAGATTATATATACACAAACACTGGAAGATGAGGTCAGATTATATACACACTAACACCTCGAAGATGAGTGCAGATTATATATACACAAACACCGGAAGATGAGTGCAGATTATATACACACAAACACTGGAAGATGAGTGCAGATTATATATACACAAACACTGGAAGATGAGTGCAGATTATATACACACAAACACCTGGAAGATGAGTGCAGATTATATATACACAAACACCGGAAGATGAGTGCAGATTATATACACACAAACACTGGAAGATGAGTGCAGATTATATACACACAAACACTGGAAGATGAGTGCAGATTATATACACACAAACACTGGAAGATGAGTGCAGATTATATACACACAAACACTGGAAGATGAGTGCAGATTATATACACACAAACACTGGAAGATGAGTGCAGATTATATACACACAAACACCTCGAAGATGAGTGCAGATTATATACACACAAACACTGGAAGATGAGTGCAGATTATATATACACAAACACTGGAAGATGAGTGCAGATTATATACACACAAACACTGGAAGATGAGTGCAGATTATATACACACAAACACTGGAAGATGAGTGCAGATTATATACACACTAACACCTCGAAGATGAGTGCAGATTATATATACACAAACACCGGAAGATGAGTGCAGATTATATACACACAAACACCGGAAGATGAGTGCAGATTATATACACACAAACACCTCGAAGATGAGTGCAGATTATATACACACAAACACTGGAAGATGAGTGCAGATTATATACACACAAACACTGGAAGATGAGTGCAGATTATATACACACAAACACCTCGAAGATGAGTGCAGATTATATACACACAAACACCGGAAGATGAGTGCAGATTATATACACACAAACACCGGAAGATGAGTGCAGATTATATATACACAAACACCTCGAAGATGAGTGCAGATTATATACACACAAACACTGGAAGATGAGTGCAGATTATATACACACAAACACTGGAAGATGAGGTCAGATTATATACACACTAACACTTCGAAGATGAGTGCAGATTATATACACACAAACACTGGAAGATGAGTGCAGATTATATACACACAAACACTGGAAGATGAGTGCAGATTATATACACACAAACACTGGAAGATGAGTGCAGATTATATACACACAAACACTGGAAGATGAGTGCAGATTATATACACACAAACACTGGAAGATGAGTGCAGATTATATACACACAAACACTGGAAGATGAGTGCAGATTATATACACACAAACACTGGAAGATGAGTGCAGATTATATACACACAAACACTGGAAGATGAGTGCAGATTATATACACACAAACACTGGAAGATGAGTGCAGATTATATACACACAAACACTGGAAGATGAGTGCAGATTATATACACACAAACACTGGAAGATGAGTGCAGATTATATATACACAAACACTGGAAGATGAGTGCAGATTATATACACACAAACACTGGAAGATGAGTGCAGATTATATACACACAAACACTGGAAGATGAGTGCAGATTATATACACACAAACACTGGAAGATGAGTGCAGATTATATACACACAAACACTGGAAGATGAGTGCAGATTATATACACACAAACACTGGAAGATGAGTGCAGATTATATACACACAAACACTGGAAGATGAGTGCAGATTATATATACACAAACACTGGAAGATGAGTGCAGATTATATACACACAAACACTGGAAGATGAGTGCAGATTATATACACACAAACACTGGAAGATGAGTGCAGATTATATATACACAAACACTGGAAGATGAGTGCAGATTATATACACACAAACACTGGAAGATGAGTGCAGATTATATACACACAAACACTGGAAGATGAGTGCAGATTATATAACACAAACACCGGAAGATGAGTGCAGATTATATATACACAAACACTGGAAGATGAGTGCAGATTATATATACACAAACACTGGAAGATGAGTGCAGATTTATATACACACAAACACTGGAAGATGAGTGCAGATTATATATACACAAACACTGGAAGATGAGTGCAGATTATATACACACAAACACGGAAGATGAGTGCAGATTATATACACACTAACACTCGAAGATGAGTGCAGATTATATATACACAAACACCGGAAGATGAGTGCAGATTATATATACACAAACACTGGAAGATGAGTGCAGATTATATACACACAAACACTGGAAGATGAGTGCAGATTATATACACACTAACACCTCGAAGATGAGTGCAGATTATATATACACAAACACCGGAAGATGAGTGCAGATTATATATACACAAACACTGGAAGATGAGTGCAGATTATATATACACAAACACTGGAAGATGAGTGCAGATTATATATACACAAACACTGGAAGATGAGTGCAGATTATATACACACAAACACTGGAAGATGAGTGCAGATTATATACACACAAACACTGGAAGATGAGTGCAGATTATATATACACAAACACTGGAAGATGAGTGCAGATTATATACACACAAACACTGGAAGATGAGTGCAGATTATTTATACACACAAACACCGGAAGATGAGTGCAGATTATATACACACAAACACCGGAAGATGAGTGCAGATTATATACACACAAACACTGGAAGATGAGTGCAGATTATATATACACAAACACTGGAAGATGAGTGCAGATTATATACACACAAACACTGGAAGATGAGTGCAGATTATATACACACAAACACTGGAAGATGAGTGCAGATTATATACACACAAACACTGGAAGATGAGTGCAGATTATATACACACAACACCTCGAAGATGAGTGCAGATTATATACACACAAACACTGGAAGATGAGTGCAGATTATATACACACAAACACTGGAAGATGAGTGCAGATTATATACACACAAACACTGGAAGATGAGTGCAGATTATATACACACAAACACTGGAAGATGAGTGCAGATTATATACACACAAACACTGGAAGATGAGTGCAGATTATATACACACAAACACTGAAGATGAGTGCAGATTATATACACACAAACACTGGAAGATGAGTGCAGATTATATACACACAAACACTGGAAGATGAGTGCAGATTATATACACACAAACACTGGAAGATGAGTGCAGATTATATACACACAAACACCTCGAAGATGAGTGCAGATTATATACACACAAACACTCGAAGATGAGTGCAGATTATATACACACAAACACTGGAAGATGAGTGCAGATTATATACACACAAACACTGGAAGATGAGTGCAGATTATATAACACAAACACCGGAAGATGAGTGCAGATTATATACACACAAACACTGGAAGATGAGTGCAGATTATATACACACAAACACTGGAAGATGAGTGCAGATTATATACACACAAACACCTCGAAGATGAGTGCAGATTATATACACACAAACACTGGAAGATGAGTGCAGATTATATACACACAAACACTGGAAGATGAGTGCAGATTATATATCACACAAACACTGGAAGATGAGTGCAGATTATATATACACAAACACTGGAAGATGAGTGCAGATTATATACACACAAACACTGGAAGATGAGTGCAGATTATATACACACAAACACTGGAAGATGAGTGCAGATTATATACACACAAACACTGGAAGATGAGTGCAGATTATATACACACAAACACTGGAAGATGAGTGCAGATTATATATACACAAACACTGGAAGATGAGTGCAGATTATATACACACAAACACTGGAAGATGAGTGCAGATTATATACACACAAACACCGGAAGATGAGTGCAGATTATATACACACAAACACTGGAAGATGAGTGCAGATTATATACACACAAACACTGGAAGATGAGTGCAGATTATATACACACAAACACTGGAAGATGAGTGCAGATTATATACACACAAACACTGGAAGATGAGTGCAGATTATATACACACAAACACCTGGAAGATGAGTGCAGATTATATACACACAAACACCGGAAGATGAGTGCAGATTATATACACACAAACACCTCGAAGATGAGTGCAGATTATATACACACAAACACCGGAAGATGAGTGCAGATTATATACACACAAACACTGGAAGATGAGTGCAGATTATATACACACAAACACTGGAAGATGAGTGCAGATTATATACACACAAACACTGGAAGATGAGTGCAGATTATATACACACAAACACTGGAAGATGAGTGCAGATTATATACACACAAACACTGGAAGATGAGTGCAGATTATATAACACAAACACTGGAAGATGAGTGCAGATTATATACACACAAACACTGGAAGATGAGTGCAGATTATATACACACAAACACTGGAAGATGAGTGCAGATTATATACACACAAACACTGGAAGATGAGTGCAGATTATATACACACAAACACTGGAAGATGAGTGCAGATTATATACACACAAACACTGGAAGATGAGTGCAGATTATATATACACAAACACTGGAAGATGAGTGCAGATTATATACACACAAACACTGGAAGATGAGTGCAGATTATATACACACAAACACTGGAAGATGAGTGCAGATTATATACACACAAACACTGGAAGATGAGTGCAGATTATATACACACAAACACTGGAAGATGAGTGCAGATTATATACACACAAACACCGGAAGATGAGTGCAGATTATATATACACAAACACTGGAAGATGAGTGCAGATTATATACACACAAACACTGGAAGATGAGTGCAGATTATATACACACAAACACTGGAAGATGAGTGCAGATTATATACACACAAACACTGGAAGATGAGTGCAGATTATATACACACAAACACGGAAGATGAGTGCAGATTACATACACACAAACACTGGAAGATGAGTGCAGATTATATATACACAAACACTGGAAGATGAGTGCAGATTATATACACAAACACTGGAAGATGATTGCAGATTATATACACACAAACACTGGAAGATGAGTGCAGATTATATACACACAAACACTGGAAGATGAGTGCAGATTATATACACACAAACACTGGAAGATGAGTGCAGATTATATAACAAAAAAAGAAGCAGATATATACACACAAACACTGGAAGATGAGTGCAGATTATATACACACAAACACTGGAAGATGAGTGCAGATTATATACACACAAACACTGGAAGATGAGTGCAGATTATATACACACAAACCCCGGAAGATGAGTGCAGATTATATACACACAAACACTGGAAGATGAGTGCAGATTATATACACACAAACACTGGAAGATGAGTGCAGATTATATACACAAAAACACTGGAAGATGAGTGCAGATTATATACACACAAACACTGGAAGATGAGTGCAGATTATATATACACAAACACTGGAAGATGAGTGCAGATTATATAACACAAACACTGGAAGATGAGTGCAGATTATATACACACAAACACTCGGAAGATGAGTGCAGATTATATACACACAAACACTGGAAGATGAGTGCAGATTATATACACACAAACACCGGAAGATGAGTGCAGATTATATACCACAAACACTGGAAGATGAGTGCAGATTATATACACACAAACACTGGAAGATGAGTGCAGATTATATACACACAAACACTGGAAGATGAGTGCAGATTATATACACACAAACACTGGAAGATGAGTGCAGATATATACACAAAACACTGGAAGATGAGTGCAGATTATATACACACAAACACTGGAAGATGAGTGCAGATTATATAACACAAACACTGGAAGATGAGTGCAGATTATATACACACAAACACTGGAAGATGAGTGCAGATTATATACACACAAACACTGGAAGATGAGTGCAGATTATATACACACAAACACTGGAAGATGAGTGCAGATTATATACACACAAACACCGGAAGATGAGTGCAGATTATATACACACAAACACTGGAAGATGAGTGCAGATTATATATACACAAACACCGGAAGATGAGTGCAGATTATATACACACAAACACTGGAAGATGAGTGCAGATTATATACACACTAACACTGGAAGATGAGTGCAGATTATATACACACAAACACCGGAAGATGAGTGCAGATTATATATACACAAACACTGGAAGATGAGTGCAGATTATATACACACAAACACCGGAAGATGAGTGCAGATTATATACACACAAACACCGGAAGATGAGTGCAGATTATATACACACAAACACCGGAAGATGAGTGCAGATTATATACACACAAACACTGGAAGATGAGTGCAGATTATATACACACAAACACCTCGAAGATGAGTGCAGATTATATACACACAAACACCGGAAGATGAGTGCAGATTATATACACACAAACACTGGAAGATGAGTGCAGATTATATACACACAAACACCTCGAAGATGAGTGCAGATTATATACACACAAACACCTCGAAGATGAGTGCAGATTATATACACACAAACACTGGAAGATGAGTGCAGATTATATATACACAAACACCGGAAGATGAGTGCAGATTATATACACACAAACACTGGAAGATGAGTGCAGATTATATACACACAAACACCTCGAAGATGAGTGCAGATTATATACACACAAACACTGGAAGATGAGTGCAGATTATATACACACAAACACTGGAAGATGAGTGCAGATTATATACACACAAACACTGGAAGATGAGTGCAGATTATAAAACACAAACACTGGAAGATGAGTGCAGATTATATACACACAAACACCTCGAAGATGAGTGCAGATTATATACACACAAACACTGGAAGATGAGTGCAGATTATATACACACAAACACCGGAAGATGAGTGCAGATTATATACACACAAACACTGGAAGATGAGTGCAGATTATATACACACAAACACTGGAAGATGAGTGCAGATTATATACACACAAACACCGGAAGATGAGTGCAGATTATATACACAAACACGGGAAGATGAGTGCAGATTATATACACACAACACCGGAGAGATGAGTGCAGATTATATACACACTAACACCTCGGAAGATGAGTGCAGATTATATACACACAAACCTGAAGATGAGTGCAGATTATATACACACAAACACTGGAAGATGAGTGCAGATTATATAACACAAACACTGGAAGATGAGTGCAGATTATATACACACAAACACTGGAAGATGAGTGCAGATTATATACACACAAACACTGGAAGATGAGTGCAGATTATATACACACAAACACCGGAAGATGAGTGCAGATTATATACACACAAACACCTGGAAGATGAGTGCAGATTATATACACACAAACCCCGGAAGATGATGCAGATTATATAACACAAACACTGGAAGATGAGTGCAGATTATATACACACAAACACCTCGAAGATGAGTGCAGATTATATACACACAAACACTGGAAGATGAGTGCAGATTATATACACACAAACACTGGAAGATGAGTGCAGATTATATATACACAAACACTGGAAGATGAGTGCAGATTATATATACACAAACACTGGAAGATGAGTGCAGATTATATACACACAAACACCTCGAAGATGAGTGCAGAGTATATTACAACACAAACACTGGAAGATGAGTGCAGATTATATACACACAAACACGGAAGATGAGTGCAGATTATATACACACAAACACTGGAAGATGAGTGCAGATTATATACACACAAACACCTCGAAGATGAGTGCAGATTATATACACACAAACACTGGAAGATGAGTGCAGATTATATACACACAAACACCGGAAGATGAGTGCAGATTATATACACACAAACACTGGAAGATGAGTGCAGATTATATACACACAAACACCGGAAGATGAGTGCAGATTATATACACACAAACACCGGAAGATGAGTGCAGATTATATACATACAAACACTGGAAGATGAGTGCAGATTATATACACACAAACACCTCGAAGATGAGTGCAGATTATATACACACAAACACTGGAAGATAAGTGCAGATTATATACACACAAACGACCGGAAGATGAGTGGCAGATTATATATACACAAAAAACTGGAAGATGAGTGCAGATATAATACACACAAACACCGGAAGATGAGTGCAGATTATATACACACTAACACTGGAAGATGAGGTCAGATTATATACACACAAACACCGGAAGATGAGTGCAGATTATATACACACAAACACCTCGAAGATGAGTGCAGATTATATACACACTAACACTGGAAGATAAGTGCAGATTATATACACACAAACACTGGAAGATGAGTGCAGATTATATATACACAAACACCGGAAGATGAGTGCAGATTATATATACACAAACACTGGAAGATGAGTGCAGATTATATACACACTAACACTGGAAGATGAGTGCAGATTATATATACACAAACACCGGAAGATGAGTGCAGATTATATACACACTAACACTGGAAGATGAGTGCAGATTATATACACACAAACACTGGAAGATGAGTGCAGATTATATATACACAAACACCGGAAGATGAGTGCAGATTATATACACACAAACACTGGAAGATGAGTGCAGATTATATACACACAAACACCTCGAAGATGAGTGCAGATTATATACACACAAACACTGGAAGATGAGTGCAGATTATATACAGCCTGTCATCATCTTACTCATCTAAATAATGGTTCGGGTTCATACAGGCAACAATACACTGTTCGCTAGGATATAGAACATTTATTGTATACAGTGTACAGTTGGCGCAGTGGGTAAACAGACCCGCGCTTTCTTATCATACATATCACAGATAGTTAATCATCAAACATATAGTTGTCATACAACAATCTAGCACACTATCTAGCCTAAGTATATCTATGAATATCTATGAGTCCCTCTCAGGCAGGCCTTGTTGTCTCTCTCCAGTCCGTTTGTCCTCTGCCGGTCTCCGCGTGTCCTAACTCGACACGGGCGGTAACTCTGTCCGAGTTCCTCGTGGACCCCGCATTAGGCGGGCCACATCAGTGTCCACGGAATCATGGACTAGGTGACCAACTCTATCGAGAAGGTTCTCGATTACTCGGGTCCTGCACGACTCAGTGGTATCCCTTGGGCTGGAGTTGTAGCCCTCTATTCTATATGCAAGTGAGGCGGTGACAGGATCCCCCCTCCCCCCTGATATGATTGGTTGTTGGGTAATTATAGATCTATTCTAATTCTGTCATCCGAATCACATAAAGTTGGTGTTTGTAGTTTGGTGGATAGTAACCTGGTAACATACCTACTAGCACTAAAAACTCATGTATTCTAACCATACAACACTTCTCTGATTTGGTGCAGAGATCCCTCTGTCTCTCGTGTGCTTAAATATGCTTATCAGACCGAAGTTACGTGGCGTTTTAGTAGTTGTATTTACAACTTGCCCTTCTCATAGTACCAGCGAAATGGTACCCAGACAATAACCCCTATATAGAAGAGGGTTACCAAGACCGAAGTCTTGGCTAAATAAGTACACCTTCAAATCTTGATCTGTGTGTGTATTTCTATACACTTTTACTCCCGTATGTAAGTATAATGCTAAATATGTAGTTACCTTGTTCTTTTATCCCCTCAGACTACATGTGTCCCTGTTGGCTTGTTAGTGTGTTAACTAATCCGGTAATAAGTTGATGTTTCTAATAAAGTGACTGTATTTTAAATTGATAGTGTTGAGTGTTGAGGTTGTGTAACGTGCGTGCTGAATGTGTGGTGTAATTCCAAGCGTCACGAGTTGGGATAACCTCAATCACGAAATACTGCACTTGTGCAATACATGATCAGGCATTCAAGTAGTGGTGCTTAGATGTATCCTAACTGCTAAACTAAGTCTATTCCACTAACTACTAGATTAAACTCACTAATAAACTAAGTTCTACACATGTACTGACAAATTAGACAAGTCATGCAATTTTACATGGAAGACGCAGACAAATTACAATGAATACGTTTTGCGTACAATTGTCCGCGAAGTTGTATCGTTCTCTCATTTAATCCTTTCACGCAGTCATTCACGTCATCTGACATTCCAAATAGTAATTGGTTAAAATATATACTTAAAGTTGAGGTAAGCGTTATTGCCCTTAGAAAAAATGGGCTAGGCGATATTTGGCCCTTTAAGAAAATACGTACTTCTTGTACGATGAATGAAAAATAGGTTATAATTTAACTAGAGACACTTGTATAGGACGGTTATTTAGGCTATGAATGGTACCGTCTGTAATATTAAAGTAGAATATTTACAAGTTACAGGTTAACGACAATTTATATACATCATTAATGGAAATATAATACATATTTAATAGTAAACTAATTAATTAAATAACTCCAACGATGATGTGCGCGTTGACGTCCCTTCGTTCGTGTGTTATGCCATGAATGTTAAAGTTAGTATGGCTGTCTCTTAAGTGTTGTCGATGTTGTTCTGTTTCGGCTGTTTGCAAAGTTTTGTAGCAACAGCAAGTATGGATTGCTCTCACCGTCCCGTATGAAATATTACAGTGTTCAGAGTCAGTTCACTGGTTGATATCATTGGTTAAACTGAACACAGTTACTGTTTCTTGCTGGAATCGTTCTAGAGCTTAGGCATTTGATGGTATCGTTGTTATAATCTGGCTCTTAATTGAAGAACTCCTCGATGTTGTCTTGTACTCTCGTCAATGTTGGAAAGGTTTCATAGGTTGGACGCGGCACTTGTTGCGGAACAATCTGCTCGTGGAGCGAGAAAACATTAGTCACTGTCACAAAAAAAATGTCAAAATAGTAACATGTCAAAAAAAAATGGTGTACAGAATCAAAATAATGAGGCGCTGCAGAGGCAATGGTGAGACATTGCCGAGGGACTCAGATTACTTCTATTTTATCGCTAGATAGCTACTAGTTTTATGTAAATTTGTAACGTTAACAGTTTCTTTGATTTAAGCAAATCAATGTATTACCAAAATCAATGTTTTATCAAAAATCAATGTGATATGATTAAATAATTAATTTTACATGGCATTTAACAGGTTTTTAAGAAAACATTCTATGCCACAACCGGAAAACTATCCCCCATAAAGCCTGTCATCATCTTACTCTTATCTAAATAATGGTTCGGGTTCATACAGGCAACAATACACTGTTCGCTAGGATATAGAACATTTATTGTATACAGTGTACAGTTGGCGCAGTGGGTAAACAGACCCGCGTTTTCTTATCATACATATCACAGATAGTTAATCATCAAACATATAGTTGTCATACAACAATCTAGCACACTATCTAGCCTAAGTATATCTATGAATATCTATGAGTCCCTCTCAGGCAGGCCTTGTTGTCTCTCTCCAGTCCGTTTGTCCTCTGCCGGTCTCCGCGTGTCCTAACTCGACACGGGCGGTAACTCTGTCCGAGTTCCTCGTGGACCCCGCATTAGGCGGGCCACATCAGTGTCCACGGAATCATGGACTAGGTGACCAACTCTATCGAGAAGGTTCTCGATTACTCGGGTCCTGCACGACTCAGTGGTATCCCTTGGGCTGGAGTTGTAGCCCTCTATTCTATATGCAAGTGAGGCGGTGACACACACAAACACTGGAAGATGAGTGCAGATTATATACACACAAACACTGGAAGATGAGTGCAGATTATATACACACAAACACTGGAAGATGAGTGCAGATTATATACACACAAACACTGGAAGATGAGTGCAGATTATATACACACAAACACTGGAAGATGAATGCAGATTATATACACACAAACACCTCGAAGATTAGTGCAGATTATATACACACAAACACTGGAAGATGAGTGCAGATTATATACACACAAACACCTCGAAGATGAGTGCAGATTATATATACACAAACACTGGAAGATGAGTGCAGATTATATATACTCAAACACTGGAAGATGAGTGCAGATTATATACACACAAACACTGGAAGATGAGTGCAGATTATATACACACAAACACTGGAAGATGAGTGCAGATTATATACACACAAACACTGGAAGATGAGTGCAGATTATATACACACAAACTCTGGAAGATGAGTGCAGATTATATATACACAAACACTGGAAGATGAGTGCAGATTATATACACACAAACACCTCGAAGATGAGTGCAGATTATATACACACAAACACCGGAAGATGAGTGCAGATTATATACACACAAACACTGGAAGATAAGTGCAGATTATATACACACAAACACCGGAAGATGAGTGCAGATTATATATACACAAAAACTGGAAGATGAGTGCAGATTATATACACACAAACACCGGAAGATGAGTGCAGATTATATACACACTAACACTGGAAGATGAGGTCAGATTATATACACACAAACACCGGAAGATGAGTGCAGATTATATACACACAAACACCTCGATGATGAGTGCAGATTATATACACACTAACACTGGAAGATGAGTGCAGATTATATACACACAAACACTGGAAGATGAGTGCAGATTATATATACACAAACACCGGAAGATGAGTGCAGATTATATATACACAAACACTGGAAGATGGGTGCAGATTATATACACACTAACACTGGAAGATGAGTGCAGATTATATATACACAAACACCGGAAGATGAGTGCAGATTATATACACACTAACACTGGAAGATGAGTGCAGATTATATACACACAAACACTGGAAGATGAGTGCAGTTTATATATACGCAAACACCGGAAGATGAGTGCAGATTATATACACACAAACACTGGAAGATGAGTGCAGATTATATACACACAAACACCTCGAAGATGAGTGCAGATTATATACACACAAACACTGGAAGATGAGTGCAGATTATATACACACAAACACTGGAAGATGAGTGCAGATTATATACACACAAACACTGGAAGATGAGTGCAGATTATATACACACAAACACTGGAAGATGAGTGCAGATTATATACACACAAACACCGGAAGATGAGTGCAGATTATATACACAGCCAACTCTCTGATGTAGCTGAAGCGGCAAATATATACAGCATCAACAAGAATAACACACATATAACATTAAGCAACAATAATATAATTTAGGAAAGAGCACAAAAGCGCGCCTCGTGCACCGCTCACAGACACTGTTACACGGACATCAAAGATGGAGAATGCATGAAGCCCGGGACCACGGGGGCTTTCAGACGATCTGTATTTTATGCAAATTAGCAACTCAGAATCCCATTTCCTGTGCCATTCCTGCATTTCATTGTCATCTTTTTTTTCCGACACGTGTCCTGTCCTGTCTTCTCGACTGCAGAAACGCTCATCCACGGCATTTAAACCTACAGACCTGGCCCAGTTCCAGAGACAACGCGCGATTATGAAAATTGGCGCGTGAACTCTAGAAAGGACATACGGTTGTTGGGCGGATGTAGCAACTATGACGTTTTACACAAGAAATAGAGCAGGTTGCAGGAACACCTGATATTTGGCAATGTGGTGGATTAATACAGACGAGTTTGAAATCAAGAGTTGAGTCATGCAAGGTCGTGTACTTGACCTAACGCTCTTTGGAATTAACTTTTCGCTTCTATTGATATACGTCTATAGTCATCAGGATTATGGTATATACATTCACTCACGATCAGATGATGGCCTCTTCAGTATTCAAAGATTGGAAGCCAAGACCAAAATTAGGTGGCTACTGATCAGAGAGTTGCTTTTTGCAAATGATGCTGCAGTTACGATCCACACTGAGGAAGAGTTACAACGTCTACTAACTGCATTCTCCATTGCTTGTTATAAATGTGGTTGAACAATTAGAAGAAGAAGACAGATTATGTCACAAGGTGCAAATGGGGTACAATCAGTCTTTACTGACCACGCAGTTATTGAGATAGGAGACCATTTCACACATCAAGGATCATAAGTAAACAGTAAAGTATCCCTAGATCAGGACATCAACATCCGGATTGGTCAGGCAGCATCAAGCATGTGTCTTTAGTACTCTTCTTTATGGCAGTGTAGCTGAGTTGAATGTTGTATGTGAGACATCGTGTTACATTGTTGAATGTAGCTGAGTTGAATGTTGTATGTGAGACATCGTGTTACATTGTTGAATGTAGCTGAGTTAAATGTTGTATGTGAGGCACCGTGTCATATTGTTGAATGTAGCTGAGTTGAATGTTGTATGTGAGACATCGTGTTACATTGTTGAATAAAGCTGAGTTGAATGTTGTATGTGAGACATCGTGTTACATTGTTGAATGTAGCTGAGTTGAATGTTGTATGTGAGACATCGTGTTACATTGTTGAATGTAGCTGAGTTAAATGTTGTATGTGAGGCACCGTGTCATATTGTTGAATGTAGCTGAGTTGAATGTTGTATGTGAGACATCGTGTTACATTGTTGAATAAAGCTGAGTTGAATGTTGTATGTGAGACATCGTGTTACATTGTTGAATGTAGCTGAGTTGAATGTTGGATGTGAGACATCGTGTTACATTGTTGAATGTAGCTGAGTTAAATGTTGTATGTGAGACATCGTGTTACATTGTTGAATAAAGCTGAGTTGAATGTTGTATGTGAGACATCGTGTTACATTGTTGAATGTAGCTGAGTTGAATGTTGGATGTGAGACATCGTGTTACATTGTTGAATGTAGCTGAGTTGAATGTTGTATGTGAGACATCGTGTTACATTGTTGAATGTAGCTGAGTTAAATGTTGTATGTGAGGCACCGTGTCATATTGTTGAATGTAGCTGAGTTGAATGTTGTATGTGAGACATCGTGTTACATTGTTGAATAAAGTTGAGTTGAATGTTGTATGTGAGACATCGTGTTACATTGTTGAATGTAGCTGAGTTGAATGTTGTATGTGAGACATCGTGTTACATTGTTGAATGTAGCTGAGTTGAATGTTGTATGTGAGGCACCGTGTCATATTGTTGAATAAAGCTGAATTGAATGTTGTTAGTGAGCTACCGTGTCATGTTGTTGGATGTGCTTAAGTTTAATGGCGTATGAAAATACGCTGTGTCATTTTGTTGGATGTGAGACGCCGTGTCTTATGGTGTAATGTAAGTAACTTGAATGGTGTATGTGAGAGATGTGTCAAATTGTTGAATGTAGCTGATCTGAGTGTTGCACGCGAGGACGGCATGTTCTATTGTTGACTGTTATATGCCAGGACGCAATGCAACATTTTTGTAAGTAGATGAATTTAATGTTGCTGAGTACAAAATCTACATTGTGTATGTGAAGAAAAGACAAACCGTGATTTGACAACACTTTGATATACCGCGAACACTGATGCCCTACTACTTTGTGGTGACGAACCTGAAGAAGACGACCGAAATTCCCCTGAGGCGTTGGCAACATGTTTACTCATGGCTGGAAATGCCGGTGCTTTCTATATATGTATCAATACGTGATACACACACTGTAAGAATTATTCCTATATATGTATCAATACGTGATACACACACTGTAAGAATTATTCCTATATATGTATCAATACGTGATACACACACTTTAAGACAGCTTTCTATACATGTATCAATACGTGATACACACACTGTAAGAATTATTCCTATATATGTATCAATACGTGATACACACACTGTAAGAATTATTCCTATATATGTATCAATACGTGATACACACACTTTAAGACAGCTTTCTATACATGTATCAATACGTGATACACACACTGTAAGAATTATTCCTATATATGTATCAATACGTGATACACACACTTTAAGACAGCTTTCTATACATGTATCAATACGTGATACACACACTGTAAGAATTATTCCTATATATGTATCAATACGTGATACACACACTTTAAGACAGCTTTCTATACATGTATCAATACGTGATACACACACTGTAAGAATTATTCCTATATATGTATCAATACGTGATACACACACTTTAAGACAGCTTTCTATACATGTATCTATACGTGATACACACACTGTAAGAATTATTCCTATATATGTATCAATACGTGATACACACACTTTAAGACAGCTTTCTATACATGTATCAATACGTGATACACACACTGTAAGAATTATTCCTATATATGTATCAATACGTGATACACACACGTTAAGACAGCTTTCTATACATGTATCTATACGTGATACACACACTGTAAGAATTATTCCTATATATGTATCAATACGTGATACACACACTTTAAGACAGCTTTCTATACATGTATCAATACGTGATACACACACTGTAAGAATTATTCCTATATATGTATCAATACGTGATACACACACTGTAAGAATTATTCCTATATGTTTATCACGTGTTTCAGAAATCATCTTCGAGTATTGTAGCCCGAGAAGAAGATCTACAAAAGTGGTTCTCAACCTGTGGGGAATTCCCCCCTCCCCCCCCCCCCGGGGGGGGGGGGGGAATATTAGGGTTTCCAGGGAGAATTAAGATTATTTCAAGATCGCGTTAATACAAGAACCGATTACTTGATATTGTTTTTCCCTTCATACTGTACGGTTCTATACGTCTCATCCCTCTAAAATTCATTTTATAAAGTAGGTAGACCCACAAATCATGTTTTATGTGGACGTCTAGACTTGTTTTAGTATGTGCTATTAATTTTAGCTTCCATTATTACGTATACTGTGTAGCGGTGGGGACGGGATTTTTAGGTAGGAAATACGAAAGGGGGGAAAGACGTTCTGAAAATATGGTGAAGGGGGCACGGGCCAAAACAGTTTGAGAACCACTGATCTGCAAGATCTGAACACTGGCTCAGAAACAACTTGATGTCTCGGAAACTGAAATATTCTGGCAATATGAAACGTCACAGTTGCTTAGAGAGAACAGTGATGGGAGTATACCTCCAGCGGGACGAGGCAGGGCGCGACCAGCACAAGGATGGACAGCGAACATGGCAGAGACCTTGGGCGTGAGGATGCAGGGATGGACGTGATCTCTCAGTAGGCTGGAGACATGGCAAGGGATCGATGTTATATCTCGGCATGATGACAGCCATGATCTACGAGGGACCTGCTGCATAATGATAGTTGTGGTTTACATGCATTTGAATCCTAGCCAGAGTTTGTGCACTGGGCTGAATTTATCTATGTGTGCTCTAGGATAGGAGACTGCAACACTTATGAGGATTATCATAGTGTGCAATGGTGGTGATCGCTTACAAATCAAATCATCCTAATGTAGAAGGGGACACGAGGAGAGGACTTTCTTGTGCCGGCTATTTATGTCGTAAATTGTCAGAGACACCCAATACCCCTCGAGGACACTCAAAAACTGCCCTTTCCTCACACTCTCAAGAACGGTAATCCAGTAACCGTAAGAAGACTCGGTTATCGCCCGTTCCAGCATCTGAAGCGCTGAAAATGTAGGCAGCGTATTCATTGAATTATAGCGCCAAAAGCTGGTGGTTATGGGGCATGGCTGACAATAAACCCTCAGTGGATGTGCCAAAAATTGACCCCCAGGTGGGGGAGAAATGTTTTAATTGTCTGCCCCGTGGAGACGCTTATGGGACGCTATCGATTGGAAGATATAAGCTTGTGCTAAATAATGCATTCATGAAGTCCGGGACATTTGCATATCTTGGACGGTTATCTGTGAGAAAACGCCAATGTCTTTCTTGTCTGGTTATCTGCGAGAAAACGCCAATGTCGTGTGTGGTTATCTGTGAGTAAACGCCAATGTCTTGTGTGGTTATCTGTGAGCAGACGTGAATGTCTTGTGTGGTTATCTGTGAGTAAACGCCAATGTCTTTCTTGTCTGGTTATCTGCGAGAAAACGCCAATGTCGTGTGTGGTTATCTGTGAGTAAACGCCAATGTCTTGTGTGGTTATCTGTGAGCAGACGTGAATGTCTTGTGTGGTTATCTGTGAGAAAACGCCAATGTCGTGTGTGGTTATCTGTGAGTAAACGCCAATGTCTTTCTTGTCTGGTTATCTGCGAGAAAACGCCAATGTCGTGTGTGGTTATCTGTGAGTAAACGCCAATGTCTTGTGTGGTTATCTGTGAGCAGACGTGAATGTCTTGTGTGGTTATCTGTGAGCAGACGTGAATGTCTTGTGTGGTTATCTGTGAGTAAACGCCAATGTCTTGTGTGGTTATCTGTGAGTAAACGCCAATGTCTTGTGTGGTTATCTGTGAGCAGACGTGAATGTCTTGTGTGGTTATCTGTGAGCAGACGTGAATGTCTTGTGTGGTTATCTGTGAGGAGACGTCATTGTCTTGTGTGGTTATCTGTGAGCAGACGTGAATGTTTGGGTAGTTGTATGTAAGCAGACGTCATAGTCTTGTGTGGTTACATGTGAGAAGACGTCAATGTCTTGGGTAGTTGTCTGTAAGACGTCAATGTCTTGTATGGTTATCTATGAGCAGACGTCAATGTCTTGTGTGGTTATCTGTGAGGAGACGTCATTGTCTTGTGTGGTTATCTGTGAGAAAACGCCAATGTCTTGTGTGGTTATCTGTGAGGAGACGTCATTGTCTTGTGTGGTTATCTGTGAGGAGACGTCATTGTCTTGTGTGGTTATCTGTGAGATAACGCCAATGTCTTGTGTGGTTATCTGTGAGGAGACGTCATTGTCTTGTGTGGTTATCTGTGAGGAGACGTCATTGTCTTGTGTGGTTATCTGTGAGGAGACGTCATTGTCTTGTGTGGTTATCTGTAAGGAGACGTCATTGTCTTGTGTGGTTATCTGTGAGGAGACGTCATTGTCTTGGGTGGTTGTCTGCCAGCAGAAGTCAATATCTAGGGTGGTTATCTGTGAGCAGACGTGAATGTCTTGGGTGGTTATCTGTGAGGAGACGTCATTGTCTTGTGTGGTTATCTGTGAGGAGACATCATTGTCTTGTGTGGTTATCTGTGAGAAAACGCCAATGTCTTGTGTGGTTATCTGTGAGCAGACGTGATTGTCTTGGGTGGTTATCTGCCAGCAGAAGTCAATATCTAGGGTGGTTATCTGTGAGCAGACGGGATTGTCTTGGGTGGTTATCTGCCAGCAGACGTGAATGTCTTATGTGGTTATCTATGAGCAGACGTGAATGCCTTGGGTGGTTATCTGTGAGCAGACGTCAGTGTATTGTATGGTTATCTGTGAGCAGACGTCTTTGGTGGACTGTGAGACAAATTGTGCATGTTTCGAGTGGTTATTTATGTGCAGAAGTTGTCCACATCTTATATGGTTTACTGTGAACTGAAGTTGCGCATGTTTTCAGTGAGTTACCTGTAAACAAATAGTGTGCATGGCCTGTGGTAGGGGATGTGACGTTGTGGAGAGACGCTGTGCAATATTTTTGTGGTAATTTTGAACAGAAGATACGCAAGACGTCATTACAGTTGCGAAGACAGTGATACCACAAAATAGCAACATAAAAACACTACATTAGTCTAACAATATAATGATTACCTCCATATCCAAAGAACACCCACGTGACCCAGGTTTCCAAAATGCCAGAGACAAGAAAGCTAAGAGGTCAAGGTTGATTCAGAAACATGGTCAGACAATGTGAAAGATCTGAACAAAGGTTCCAGGAAATAATCGTTTAATATTCACAATAACATTACAGGGCCAGGTGTTGTAAACATGAAAGATAATGATGTTCTTCACCGTGCGATATAAGACTAGGTCTTTGGTCCCGCAACATCAAACTGAAATCACCAACGATGTAGAGGAATGTGGAATAGACTAGATCAGTGGTTCTCAGCCTTTTTTGGCCCATGCCCCCCTTCACCATATTTTCAGAACGTCACCCCCGCCCCCTTTCGTATTTCCTACCTAAAATTTAGCCCATGCCCCCCTTCGCCATATTTTCACAACGTCATTTCCCCCCCCCTCTTCCCCCTTTTCGTATTTCCTACCTAAAAATCCCCCTCCCGCTCCTGCCCCTACACAGTATACGTAATAATGGAAGCACATACTAAAACAAGTCTAGACGTCCACATAAAACATGATTTGTGGATCTACTTACTTTATAAAATGAATTTTAGAAGAGTGAGACGTACAGAACGGTACAGTATGAAGGGAAAAACAATATCAAGTTATCGGTTCTTGTATTAACGTTTTCTTGAAATAATCTTAATTCCTCCCCCCCCCCCCCCGGAACCCCTAAAATTCCCTCCTGGGGGGGGGGGGGGGAATTCCACACCGGTTGAGAACCACTGGACTAGATAGACTAGGTCACCAGACTGTTAAATACAAAGAAAACAACTCGATACATACCACTTGACGTTTGTAAACCTGTGTTTATAGCAATCTGTCAGAAATCAAGGAAATATACAATATATTAATATCGAACATTTAGTATAATAAGTCACGTCATAAATATTTTGATAGATCACACAAAGGATAAGGAAGAATACACATCAGCAACATGGATAGAGCAGTATTTTATAGTGCTGTAACAAATGATGTGTATTTGTAGTGCTGTAACAAACTATGTGTTATTGTACTGCTGTAAAAACATGTGTATTTGTAGTGCTGTAACAAACGATGCGTATTTGTAGTGCTGTAACAAACGATGTGTATTTGTAGTGCTGTAACAAACGATGTGTATTGTAGTGCTGTAACAAACGGTATGTATTTGTAGTGCTGTAACAAACGATGTGTATTTGTAGTGCTGTAACAAACGATGCGTATTTGTAGTGCTGTAACAAACGATGTGTTTTTGTAGTGCTGTAACAAACGATGCGTATTTGTAGTGCTGTAACAAACGATGTGTATTTGTAGTGCTGTAACAAACGGTATGTATTTGTAGTGCTGTAACAAACCATGTGTATTTTTAGTGATGTAACAGACGATGTGTATTTGTAGTGCTGTAGCAAACGATGCGTATTTGTAGTGCTGTAACAAACGATGTGTATTTGTAGTGCTGTAACAAACGGTATGTATTTGTAGTGCTGTAACAAACGATGTGTATTTGTAGTGCTGTAACAAACGATGCGTATTTGTAGTGCTGTAACAAACGATGTGTATTTGTAGTGCTGTAACAAACGATGTGTATTTGTAGTGCTGTAACAAACGATGTGTATTTGTAGTGCTGTAACAAACGATGTGTATTTGTAGTGCTGTAACAAACGATGCGTAATTGTAGTGCTGTAACAAACGATGTGTAATTGTAGTGCTGTAACACTCGATGTGTAATTGTATTGCTGTAACATTCGATGTGTATTTCTCGTGCTACAACAAACTATGTGTATTCGCTAAGAATATTTCCGACTGTTCTATAGAAGCTAGTTTTGTGCATCGTCGACCGCTCAAAGACCTTCGTCAGAGTAATACAGACAGACATGATGGAAAAGCTTGCAGATCTTCAAATTCCCAGAAAAGTCCTTAGACTTGTCAAGAAAATGTATTGTAATCAATATGCTCTCATAAATTTGACAATAGAGTAATTTGATATGATCAAGTCAAGTGATGTGCGCGACGGGGATGTGTAATATGGCAGATCTTGCCTCCCGACGCTGTGAAATGAGAGACATTTCAAGGACATGAATGAGATGGCCATCAGGGAACGTAACCACGGCAGTAGAAGATATGCAGATGACACAGTATTGATTGCAGATAACGACGAAGATCTTCAACATTTAATGGAGGCTGGTGTTGTACACAGTGAGCTGGTGGAGTTGGGAATCAGCTGTGAGAAAATCAAAATTATGGACATCTGCTCGAAGAAAGGAATATTACATTTACATGTAAACTGGACACGACTTAAACATGCCATTCTTCAACATCATATAGAAGATGCCTGGTCTAATGGTATAGATTAGAACAAACATCATAATGGCGAAAACAGCCTTTTACATCATCATAGGGGTCTGCGTGGCCGAATGGATAAGAACGCTCGTTATTAAACATCCGGTGTGTTGATACCGATATAGCAGGTTCAACCCCCACAACGGTAATTTGGACTAAAATATTAACTTCTCGTCCTTGACTTTGGGACGCAAATTACATGTACCTCAGATGTCTGCTGGCGAGGGACACTGGTCATAGGGACAGCTAATCCACGCGTAAAACTCGGTCCATGCACTAGAAGCAGTGGCACATGTATGGACTACGCCTGAGTTACAAGCCAGCGAACGAGAAAACAAAAACTCATCGTCATGAACAAGTGCCAGACAACAACATAACTAGTCAGTTGCCATGAGACTGTCCGTGGACGTCATATGGATGTCTGTAAGAAAACTCATCGTCATGAACAAGTGACAGACAACAACATAACTAGTCAGTTGCCATGAGACTGTCCGTGGACGTCATATGGATGTCTGTAAGAAAACTCATCATCGTGAACAAGTGCCAGACAACAACATAACTAGTCAGTTGCCATGAGACTGTCCGTGGGCGTCATATGGATGTCTGTAAGAAAACTCATCGTCATGAACAAGTGACAGACAACAACATAACTAGTCAGTTGCCATGAGACTGTCCGTGGACGTCATATGGATGTCTGTAAGAAAACTCATCGTCATGAACAAGTGACAGACAACAACATAACTAGTCAGTTGCCATGAGACTGTCCGTGGACGTCATATGGATGTCTGTAAGAAAACTCATCGTCGTGAACAAGTGACAGACAACAACATAACTAGTCAGTTGCCATGAGACTGTCCGTGGACGTCATATGGATGTCTGTAAGAAAACTCATCGTCGTGAACAAGTGACAGACAACAACATAACTAGTCAGTTGCCATGAGACTGTCCGTGGACGTCATATGGATGTCTGTAAGAAAACTCATCGTCGTGAACAAGTGACAGACAACAACATAACTAGTCAGTTGCCATGAGACTGTCCGTGGACGTCATATGGATGTCTGTAAGAAAACTCATCGTCATGAACAAGTGACAGACAACAACATAACTAGTCAGTTGCCATGAGACTGTCCGTGGACGTCATATGGATGTCTGTAAGAAAACTCATCGTCATGAACAAGTGACAGACAACAACATAACTAGTCAGTTGCCATGAGACTGTCCGTGGACGTCATATGGATGTCTGTAAGAAAACTCATCGTCATGAACAAGTGACAGACAACAACATAACTAGTCAGTTGCCATGAGACTGTCCGTGGACGTCATATGGATGTCTGTAAGAAAACTCATCGTCGTGAACAAGTGACAGACAACAACATAACTAGTCAGTTGCCATGAGACTGTCCGTGGACGTCATATGGATGTCTGTAAGAAAACTCATCGTCATGAACAAGTGACAGACAACAACATAACTAGTCAGTTGCCATGAGACTGTCCGTGGACGTCATATGGATGTCTGTAAGAAAACTCATCGTCATGAACAAGTGACAGACAACAACATAACTAGTCAGTTGCCATGAGACTGTCCGTGGACGTCATATGGATGTCTGTAAGAAAACTCATCGTCATGAACAAGTGACAGACAACAACATAACTAGTCAGTTGCCATGAGACTGTCCGTGGACGTCATATGGATGTCTGTAAGAAAACTCATCGTCATGAACAAGTGACAGACAACAACATAACTAGTCAGTTGCCATGAGACTGTCCGTGGACGTCATATGGATGTCTGTAAGAAAACTCATCGTCATGAACAAGTGACAGACAACAACATAACTAGTCAGTTGCCATGAGACTGTCCGTGGACGTCATATGGATGTCTGTAAGAAAACTCATCGTCATGAACAAGTGACAGACAACAACATAACTAGTCAGTTGCCATGAGTCTGTCCGTGGACGTCATATGGATGTCTGTAAGAAAACTCATCGTCATGAACAAGTGACAGACAACAACATAACTAGTCAGTTGCCATGAGACTGTCCGTGGACGTCATATGGATGTCTGTAAGAAAACTCATCGTCATGAACAAGTGACAGACAACAACATAACTAGTCAGTTGCCATGAGACTGTCCGTGGACGTCATATGGATGTCTGTAAGAAAACTCATCGTCATGAACAAGTGACAGACAACAACATAACTAGTCAGTTGCCTTGAGACTGTCCGTGGACGTCATATGGATGTCTGTAAGAAAACTCATCATCATGAACAAGTGACAGACAACAACATAACTAGTCAGTTGCCATGAGACTGTCCGTGGACGTCATATGATGCCTATAAGGGAAGCTAAGACGATAACACAGTGAGGTACTAAGCTTGACGTAACAGGCGACTAAGGAAGCATGAAGTGAGACAGGCGACTAAGGAAGCATGAAGTGAGACAGGCGACTAAGGAAGCATGAAGTGAGACAGGCGACTAAGGAAGCATGAAGTGAGACAGGCGACTAAGGAAGCATGAAGTGAGACAGGCGACTAAGGAAGCATGAAGTGAGACAGGCGACTAAGGAAGCATGAAGTGAGACAGGCGACTAAGGAAGCATGAAGTGAGACAGGCGACTAAGGAAGCATGAAGTGAGACAGGCGACTAAGGAAGCATGAAGTGAGACAGGCGACTAAGGAAGCATGAAGTGAGACAGGCGACTAAGGAAGCATGAAGTGAGACAGGCGACTAAGGAAGCATGAAGTGAGACAGGCGACTAAGGAAGCATGAAGTGAGACAGGCGACTAAGGAAGCATGAAGTGAGACAGGCGACTAAGGAAGCATGAAGTGAGACAGGCGACTAAGGAAGCATGAAGTGAGACAGGCCACTGTATTCCATGGAAAACTTTAGCTCATAAATCCAACCAATCATAAACAAAAACTCACGACCGCGACCAAAAAATACAAAAGAAAAATAAGTCAGCCACCATGAAATGTTGCTCTTCTGTTAGTAGTAGAAGCACGCCATGGGGGAAATCTTTGTGTCCCTAGGGACAAGTCTGGACTGACACCTGGAACTGTCTATGGATTGTGAAATATATCACCTGGAGTAACAGACATGAAATACAAGATGAGCATTTTTGGATTATAAGAAATAAGATGCAATGGGGCAGGCAGAAACTTCCTATCGCAGAAGAAATAGTGCTGTTCAGATGCCATATTGAAGAGATTCATCTTATTAGTGAAGGGGTGGCCCTAATGATAACAAAAGAGACACAGAAGGCATTGAGAGAATTTGAAACAGTGAGTTCTATAATGATAACAGAAACATTTAGAACCACACGCTTGAAAGTAATATTGAATGGGATACCTTGTTATGCAACAAGATTTGAAAAATATAATAAGGATGAATTAGTTAAGAAGGAATTATAAATGGAATTTCAAAATACTAAAGGCAAACAAAGAATTGGCAATATGACAATTTTGATATGTGAACTGAAGGCAAAGATAAGATCGTATAACACTTATTATAAAGAGAATCGTGTGCAAACGTGGTATATGGCAATGCATAAAAACTGAGAATTATAGACAACGTTTTGAACAGTTAATTTATATGTCATAATTCTAAGTGGTTTTCCATATACAAGAATATCAAAACAAACCTGGATTTTACCAGACCACAATGGAGAAAACAAAATTGACCGTATATATATATTAACAAAATAGTTAAATCATCCCTACATGACGTAACAGTTTTCAGATTTATTTCAGATCAACAGTCTCTGTTAAGTACAATTACATTGACACCCAAGATGTCGTGTAAATATTGGAATCAATATAATGTAGTATATCTCAGCAAACAAGAAATTAAGGAAAATGCATGGTTACGGTCTGTAATAAGTACGAAGTCCTGCAACAGTTAGCAGACCAGGAGAGTAGGGAAGAGTGCAGGAAGCACGTTTAAAGCATGTGGAGAGACTCGCGTACAAAAGTCCTTGGAAGGAGGGAATAAAAACAACGCGGTAGTATCCCCTGACAGCACGAAAACAACATAAGAATGGAAACATTATATTTAAAAAACTACAATTATATAATAGTAAAACAAGAGCTACTGGTGTCAGAACTCATACAAATACACAGAAGCCAATAATGAAGTTAGAAAGCGAAGAAAGACGGATTAAAGACAATAATTAGATAGATTGGCCGGCTGGGCACAGGTAGTAGCAGTGAAAGGAAACCACAGAAACTTGTACAGCAGCCCAATGGAAACAGCAGGTACTCGTGTAACAAGTTGACATATTTAACGACAATAAAGGAACAGTTCTCATCAGCAGTGACAGTCAAATAGGCAGGTAGCTGAATACTTGACGAACTTCTAAAAAATACCGTCCTAAATCGCTTCCCACCGCCCCCCTCTCGGCCCCTCCCCGACCTACTTCTTCCCAAATATCCAGCGTGCAAAAGTGAAGTCGAGTGTCACCTGTGAGAAACCGTCGAAGGGAGTAATTAGAAACGTTATGAAACTTCTGAAGGATAGGAAAGTTGCAGGCCCAGATGGTATCCCAGAAAACGCAGTTTTTTTTTTTACACACTTCAATTGACCGACTGCACACATTATTTAGATGAGCCTGCAAGGTGGAAGAAATACGTGCTGACTAGATAGAAGGATGTTTGTTAACACTGCTAAGAACGGATGTTTGTTAACACTGCTAAAGAATGAAGATCTGCATAACTGCACAAAAAAATTATAAGTAATAATGTTATTGTCCGTTCCTATGAAATTATTACTCAGGGTCGTTTTTGAAAGACGTCATTGGTAAACTAAGGGATGAAAAGGAACGCGCCCGTACTGATATCATAGAGCTACCGTGTGCACATTACTAGTAATAAGTTAACAACTATATATTGGATCTGTGGTCTGTGAAAAGCCGTTAACGCCATAGATATAGAATCTTTTTTGGAAACTGACGAAGAACTGTAGAAACCCACACAAGTTATCCATGAAGTAAAAGTAAACTATACATTAGAAAGAAAAAAAAAGAACATGTGTGGGACAGGAATTGTCTTTGTCAACTCTATTATTCTGACTAACTGTACACTGGGTAATGAAGGCAACAATCACTATTACTAGTAAAGGAAGTCGATGGACTCTCACATGGAAGTATATTGATCTGAAACCTGCCGACGTCACTGCCAGCATGTCACACACAAGAAATCACACTCAAGAAATCACACTCAATAAACCACACTCAATAAATCACACAGGACAAAGGGAAACACACTTGATGGAAAGTCACAAGAATTAGGTCTAAATATTTGTAGCGGAAAGATGCAGATAATGAGAATTCAGCAATTGATACTCCGATTTTCCTCGATGAATGTAAGTTTCAAGAGGTACACATATATATAGGAAGCTGTACAGACACAGTTGGCGAACAGTTAGAGATATTACATTAGGAATACACAAGACAAGAGGAGCTTGCATAGAGCACCAGGACACGCGCGAAGTTAAAAGACATTAGTGTTAACAGAACAGTTCAACAAGGTCCCGAGGAAGATGGCTGACAGAGGTTTGTGACATGTTAGATCAGTACATTTGGTAGGCTGAATGCGGGGAGGAATGGGTGGGCCTTATGTTTATGTCTGTGCATTTGGAGGACCTCGAGATGTTGTGTGTACATTTGGAGGACCTCGAGATGTTGTGTGTACATTTGGAGGACCTCGAGATGTTGTGTGTACATTTGGAGGACCTCGAGATGTTGTGTGTACATTTGGAGGACCTCGAGATGTTGTGTGTACATTTGGAGGACCTCGAGATGTTGTGTGTACATTTGGAGGACCTCGAGATGTTGTGTGTACATTTGGAGGACCTCGAGATGTTGTGTGTACATTTGGAGGACCTCGAGATGTTGTGTGTACATTTGGAGGACCTCGAGATGTTGTGTGTACATTTGGAGGACCTCGAGATGTTGTGTGTACATTTGGAGGACCTCGAGATGTTGTGTGTACATCTGGAGGACCTCGAGATGTTGTGTGTACATCTGGAGGACCGCACGTTGATGTGTGTACGTTTGGTGAACTGTATGTTGAGGTCTGTACATCTGGTGGTCCAATCGTTGATGTCTGTACAATTGGTAGACCGTACGTTGATTTATGAACATCTTGTGGACTGCAGGTTGATGTGTGTACATCTGGTGGTCCTTGCGGTGATGTGTGTACATCTGGTGGTCCTTGCGGTGATGGGTGTACATCTGTTGAACCACACAATGTTTATGTCGACAAGTAATGACACGGCTAGGTCAAGTCCAAGGACCTGGAACAATCTAGGTTATATCCTGGCGGAGACGGTGTGTTCGTCGTGAGCAATACCATCATAAGACATATCATCTACTTAATGCTCGTGTGTGAGCAACTGAAATTTACCTTCTCGTGACAGACAAAGATGGGAACGCGGAAAGAGATATTATAATAACAATACAAACAACAGGGGAGATTTCATAGCACTAGGAAGTGTGTGGAAGCAGAAGGAAATTAAACTTACCACAAAAGATACAATATTTAACTCCAATGCTAAATGTGCACTAGCATATGGATTAGAAACACGGCGAATGATTCAAGGAATTACTAACTATAAAGGTTCATTAATCGGTGCCCAATAGGTCTAATGTTGTATGACGAACTTACAAGGTAGAGCTGAGGGCGATAACAAATTCAAGTGATTCAAGGGCTGATGAAAGGTCGCTGTCTCTAGATAGTATACACATTTAGAAAACTAAGGATAACAAGACAGTCCCGTGTCTGGAAACCAAAGGGGTAACAAAATAGTGGTACACCTAAAAGCACACGGAGCCAAGAATGAAAGACAGAGGTGAACCTAGGGAGAGAGTGGAGGGAGTTACAGGAGATAGAGGTGAACCTAGGGAGAGAGTGGAGGGAGTGACAGGAGATAGAGGTGAACCTAGGGAGAGAGTGGAGGGAGTTACAGGAGATAGAGGTGAACCTAGGGAGAGAGTGCAGGGAGTTACAGGAGATAGAGGTGAACCTAGGGAGAGAGTGGAGGGAGTTGCAGGAGATAGAGGTGAACCTAGGGAGAGAGTGGAGGGAGTTACAGGAGATAGAGGTGAACCTAGGGAGAGAGTGGAGGGAGTTACAGGAGATAGAGGTGAACCTAGGGAGAGAGTGGAGGGAGTTACAGGAGATAGAGGTGAACCTAGGGAGAGAGTGGAGGGAGTTACAGGAGATAGAGGTGAACCTAGGGAGAGAGTGGAGGGAGTTACAGGAGATAGAGGTGAACCTAGGGAGAGAGTGCAGGGAGTTACAGGAGATAGAGGTGAACCTAGGGAGAGAGTGGAGGGAGTTGCAGGAGATAGAGGTGAACCTAGGGAGAGAGTGGAGGGAGTTACAGGAGATAGAGGTGAACCTAGGGAGAGAGTGGAGGGAGTTACAGGAGATAGAGGTGAACCTAGGGAGAGAGTGGAGGGAGTTACAGGAGATAGAGGTGAACCTAGGGAGAGAGTGCAGGGAGTTACAGGAGATAGAGGTGAACCTAGGGAGAGAGTGGAGGGAGTTACAGGAGATAGAGGTGAACCTAGGGAGAGAGTGGAGGGAGTTACAGGAGATAGAGGTGAACCTAGGGAGAGAGTGCAGGGAGTTACAGGAGATAGAGGTGAACCTAGGGAGAGAGTGGAGGGAGTTACAGGAGATAGAGGTGAACCTAGGGAGAGAGTGGAGGGAGTTGCAGGAGATAGAGGTGAACCTAGGGAGAGAGTGGAGGGAGTTACAGGAGATAGAGGTGAACCTAGGGAGAGAGTGGAGGGAGTTACAGGAGATAGAGGTGAACCTAGGGAGAGAGTGGAGGGAGTTACAGGAGATAGAGGTGAACCTAGGGAGAGAGTGGAGGGAGTTACAGGAGATAGAGGTGAACCTAGGGAGAGAGTGCAGGGAGTTACAGGAGATAGAGGTGAACCTAGGGAGAGAGTGGAGGGAGTTACAGGAGATAGAGGTGAACCTAGGGAGAGAGTGGAGGGAGTTGCAGGAGATAGAGGTGAACCTAGGGAGAGAGTGGAGGGAGTTACAGGAGATAGAGGTGAACCTAGGGAGAGAGTGGAGGGAGTTACAGGAGATAGAGGTGAACCTAGGGAGAGAGTGGAGGGAGTTACAGGAGATAGAGGTGAACCTAGGGAGAGAGTGGAGGGAGTGACAGGAGATAGAGGTGAACCTAGGGAGAGAGTGCAGGGAGTGGCAGGAGATAGAGGTGAACCTAGGGAGAGAGTGGAGGGAGTTACAGGAGATAGAGTTGAACCTAGGGAGAGAGTGGAGGGAGTTACAGGAGATAGCGGTGAACCTAGGGAGAGAGTGGAGGGAGTTACAGGAGATAGAGGTGAACCTAGGGAGAGAGTGCAGGGAGTTACAGGAGATAGCGGTGAACCTAGGGAGAGAGTGGAGGGAGTTACAGGAGATAGCGACGGATAGAAACGGCGGGGAGTGTTTAGATTCCCCACGGGCAAGAGCCGCCCCATGAAGTTCCATGTCCCTGTGAGTCATTCGGAACACCGCCTCTGCTGCTGGTCAAGGCTAAATTAAAGTCCAGATAACTACGATCTTATCCTAAAGGCCGAGGTTTTGTGTTTTAAGTGCCTTTGCTTGGCCTATTAATGGCCAGTAACAAAATACTGTGGTTGGATTAGTGCCCCAGTTGTTTTTAATGGCCTCTTAGTCCCACTATGTCTACAAAGGCCCGTCTGCCAGTTTTAGTGGACAGTGATTTGGTGATTCGAGTTTGCATGTCCGCCTCTGCAGCCTGGACAGATAAAGTGCATAATACTACATTGTGATCTTAGCCTAAAGGCTGAGGAGAGTGGGGTAAAAAGCACAAGAAGAAGAAAGAAGACAGAAGAAGATGACGACGAAGACCCATGAAAGGAAACATGTTCAGGACTTGAATTCATAAACCCTGCATGTTCCTACTTTATGTTTTCTACTCAACGATGTTTTTATATAATTGGCTGCGACACAAACATGAAATAACTGCACACATTACTCACATGATTGACAGAGCTGGGAGACATTAAGCTAATTACTTTATCCGCCCATTAGTCATGAATGTGTTTGTGATGTCCCCGAAACATTCCTCGAAATAAAAACAGGGGAAATAACTGTTGACTTTTCGCTTAGGCTAAAACAACAGGGTATACACTAGAGCGTTTATCTCCCCCTGGTCGGGACATTTTCTCTGGAATCATGCAAAGGGTATGTCATTACTGGACCGTAATCTTATCACTTGGCCCCAAGACATCGCCAGCAAACAGCGATTGACAAGGGTACACAGCACTCAGAATCACTTCGATCATAGTCAAATATTTGACCCTTTGGGAATGCCAGCCCTTCCCAGGTCATCATTCTTACATTTAGTGGTAGTTAGTGGCTCCATTTCTTCGTCGAAGTTTACGCTGTTATTCACTGTCTCGGGTACCTAAATTAGGAATTATGAAAGACTTAGACAAGGATAGATGTATATCGTGTTAAATACCACTTGGGGCTGGAGGACAAACAGCACTCACATGTCCTCATTGTGAAGGACTCGGAGACCATGCTGGAGGACACACAGTACACACATGTCCTTATTGTGAAGGACTCAGAGACCATGCTGGAGGACAAACAACACTCACTTGTCCTGATTTTGAAGGACTCAGAGGCCGTGCTGAGAAGCGAGAAGACAGGTATGTTTCGGGTGGAGTGGCAGGTTTCAGTTCACACATCAAAGACAGGAAGCATCGGTTGATCTACTGCCCAGGGCATGCTGGAGTGTTGGGAAACGAGGAGGCGTGCACACTAGCTGCATGTGCTCCTCCGCTTGGGGTATTTGTGCAAGGTACGGCAGGTGAGGTCAGCACCTTTTAGTATCATGTGTATATTGGGGAAGGGCAGATTGCCTGGAGAGAATGTCATGTGTATAGTGGGACAGAGCAGATTGCCTGGAGATAATGTCATGTGTATAGGGGGAAGGGCACATTGCCTGGAGAGAATGGTGCGCCAGGGAGTGACCAGAGAATCTGGCCGGCATTCAGTCCTCCTTGCAAAGACCAGACGGACACATAATCAGATTACAGCTGGTACCACCAGTGCTGGGTCTCTTCGCTGGTCTTAGAAGATGAGGAAGGAGCGCCTAAGGTGATGTATCGAATACTGTGATGTCTGATGCTGACTCAACTCAACTCAAAACACTCAGGCCTGTGATGGAGTAAATATAATGGCAACCGACAGATAGTTGTTGATTGTGATGTCAAGTTTTGAATGTATGTAAAGGATTTCTGTATGGAGACGACAGCTATAGTCACCGACCAGTACCTTGACTGTCACGAAGGAAACCAATGCCAGATTACCTTCGGTACAGGTGTCCGGCAAATTACAGCAGCCACAGAGATTAACCGGGGGGTGGGCTCAAATAAGGGAGGGGGCAATATACATAGAACAAGACAGCAGATGATCATACACACTATGGAGCAAGCATTGAAGCTGAACCTGGTACAGGCACGGCCTACGGGTATCTATGATTATTTCATCATCTCTCGTGTGTCGGCCATGTACAGGACGTGGCTCTCATAGCATACCGCTGACAGACTCTCGGTACTTAGCTGGTTCCCCTGCCGCATACATTTCCACGTGCAATGTGCCTGTGCTGTTGTTGAGTCCACTGTCGTGGTAGGCACACATAGACACGCATTTACATAGACACATATACACACACAGCAGCTAGCTAGTTAGTTAGTTAGTTAGTTAGTTAGTTAGCTAGCTAGCTAGCTAGTTAGTTAGTTAGTTAGTTAGTTAGTTAGTTAGTTAGTTAGTTAGTTAGTTAGTTAGTTAGTTAGTTAGTTATTCTCTGTTCCAACTTCACGGCAACGGATCGACCCCTTTATGCTCCGTTCCTGTGCCAGTGAATATCACACAAAATGCTCCCCACTGCCCAAGTCGAGTTTCGACAAATCAACATTTCACACAGGTGCACTGTGCATCATGGCGCCGTCAGAATGCCAACACAATAGTCAGTCCTCCACGGAAAATACAGTTCATCGTAGATGGAAGCAGCAGTCAGTAGAAAACCAGCAGCCACACATTCAATCAATCATGTACCATGCCGGAAAGCGTGGGCGGTCATGACTCGCCATTTCACTGGATCACCAGAGTCGTGGGACAGCTCAGTGTTCCTTAAAATACAGTTGATTTGATTTGATTTGCCTCCACCATGCCATGTGGCCAAGCCATCCAGGTATTTTCCTCTCGGTCTTCCTCATGGTCTGTTCCCCTCGATCTTGCCAGTTGTCACTAAGTTCTCCAATCCATTTCTTCTCATAACATGTCCAAAGAATTTTGACTGTCTACGTCTAATTTCTCTAATCAATTTACGATTTTCATTTGTCTCCTGTAGTACTTGGTCATTGGTTTTTCTGTCTGTCCATGGTATTCTTTGCATTTTCCTCAGAAACCACATTTCTGCAGCCATCAGATGTTTTTGACTGCTCATTGTCCAAGTTTCACATCCATACAAAAGAACAGGCTCTATGTAGCACCTCAACACTCTTTTTCTCGTTTCAGTAGACATCTTTTTATTGGTCAGAATGTTTTTCATCTTGCTAAAGACTACTTTCGCCATGGCGATTCTTGTAGTAATCTCTACAAGGCATCTACCATCAGATGTTATGACTGTTCCGAGATAATTGTATCTATTCAATTGTTCTCTATCTAAACTTTTTCTATTATGATTTTAGCCATCTTTAGTCTTTAGACAGCCTGCTGATGTACTTGTTCTTTTATTAGTAAATTCCTGAATTCTTTTGTGCATTAAGTGGGTATTTTGACTGTTGTGTTGTTTTGCAATTTTTCTCAAGCCGTGCTTCTTTTGCCTCCTTACATAATATCCTGACTTGTCTGTGAATGTCTTCATATTTGGCAGAATTATTTTTGTTGAGTCTTCTTGTTTCCATTAGTTGTAAAATTTCTTCAGTCACACATTACTGCGTTAAGAGTCGGGAAGATCGACTTCATTGCCTGTGGTTTTATCCCATATGGCTCGGCCTCTTTCCGCAGGGCGGCCAGCTAAAAGCATCGTACACAGCACGAACACCGTAACCCCACCGACGACCCCAGGTGCCTCCGAAAAAATGCAGCTCGTGAACCGAAATGGCAATCCAATCAATTCAAGCGACATGTCGACCGCCATCGTTCCGAACATGCAGTTCCAATCACAACAACCGCGGACAGATGTAAAAACATTGCAAACGAAATTCACAGCTCAGCAGTGTCGCGCCACGCACTCAGCTCTGTAGCAGGGCGAAGGAACCATGCACTGCCAGTCCAACATGAGGTAAATGCAACTGCAAACCGTAGTCAGAAGCATAAACACTCCAGAGGCTTAACTGGCTTAACGGTTCGAATGCCTATCCACCATGCTGGGGACCGGAAGTCCTGTTTTTCGCGCCTATACGTATGCACAAATACACTTATTTAGTCGTGTAGAGAGAGACACATATACATAAACAAATAGACAGACAGATAGTCAAGCAAAAATACCGGCAAACATAGACTCAGACACACAGACATTGGCATAGTCATAGGAACACACCAGGACACACGCAGAGACACGCATATCAAAACACATATACACATAAACAAACAAAACACACGCACACATACACACATACACACACACACACACACACACACACACACACACCCTTGCATGAATACTAAAATAAAACATAAAATAGATGTTATTCTAGTGAAAACAATAACTAATTTGTTACAAATACAAAGACACACAGACAAACACACAAAGACAACAAAAACAGCAATGCGCGCACAAGTAATTTCCTGGACAAACAGTTCGACGTTGTCAGTTTAACTCTAATCCCGCGGGCCCAAACACCGCCATGTCACAATCCCATGTTTCTGAGTCTTCGTCCAGTCATTATCGGGCTCAGTCAATGACCGCTCTTTGTTTCACATCGATTTATAACATAAATACTCATAACTCGTCGGCGCATAGAATACATGACATAACTTGTGGAAATGCCGTAAGAGAATACTTGACGTGACTTGTAGAAATACCGTAACTGATCAGGCTACTTGACGTGTACAAATACAGGACCGTAACACGAACAGTGAATTGTAGAAATACTGTAACATATTACCTGATACGACATGTAGAAATATTGGAACATATTACCAGGCGTGACTTGTAGAAACACTAGAAATTAATATATGACGTGAATCTTAGAAATGCTGACACAGAATATTAGACGTTACTTATAGAAATACTGCAACATAATACTAGACGTGACTTATAGAAATACTGGAGCAGAATACCAGACTTGTGGAAATACTGGAAAAGACGACTGGAAAAGTCGACTTTTAAGACTGGAAAAGAATGCCAAAAGTGAATTATAGAAATCCGTCCCCCCAAAAAAGCGGTCATTTACTGCCAATATAGTACCCTGCGGTGTATGCCAGGGGGGTCTTTGAGCCTGAGGAATTAAGGCCGCCTGGCTAGTGCAATCGCCGCGAACTGTGCAGATTAGATTGTTTATTTTCTTTTTGCCCCCGACATTAATAAAAAAAAACATTCCACACTTTACCGAGGATTCGAAACTGGGTCTCCCGAAGGAGAATCCGAAGTTCTAGCCACTCGGCCAGCCGCTCCTCAAATTCTAGAAATACTGGAAAGAAATATGAGACGTGACTTGCAGAAAAATTAAAACAATACAAAACTTGATCTATAGAAATATTGGAACAGAATACCAAACGTGACTTGTGGAAATACTGGGATGGAATTCTTAATCTGGATATAATCAAGTGCGACTGTAAGTGAAGATTAGTCACATGCGACGTATGTGTGGAGCACGTGACACACAGTGCACGAGTTCATGTGGTGTACACGTGACAGAGATAACCTGATTTGCATATGGCCTTGGCATGCTGGTGTGCTCGGAAACGAGCAGGCGGACAGATTGGCTGGGTCTGCTCCCATCGGTGGGGTATTGGCGCATGATAGGGCAGACGTGGTTGGGGCTCTATTGAGACGTGTATGTACTGGACACGAACGGGTAGGCCATCAGGGCTTGGCGAGACTGATGCTGTAGGGAGTAACCAGAGGATCTGGCCGACACTCAGAACTCCGACTAAAGGTCAGACGGCACATAATCACACTGTTACTGATAGCATTATTATTGGGACCCTTCACTGGCTGTTGCATATGGGAGCGGAGTCACGTATGGGACTGCCCCGAGTGTGGTGATGTGGGTTCTTGTCTCAACTCAACTTGAATTAATGTGGTCTACACATGGTCTACATATGGACTACACATGGTCTACATATGGTCTACATATGGTCTACATATGGTCTACACCTGATCTACATGTGGTCTACACATGGTCTACATATGGACTACACATGGTCTACACATGGTCTACATATGGACTACACATGGTCTACATATGGACTACACATGGTCTACATATGGACTACACATGGTCTACATATGATCTACACATGGTCTACATATGGTCTACACCTGGTCTGCATATGGTCTACACCTGGTCTACATATGATCTACATATGATCTACACATGGTCTACATATGGACTACACATGGTCTACATATGGACTACACATGGTCTACATATGATCTAGACATGGTCTGCATATGGTCTACACCTGGTCTACATATGGTATACACCTGGTCTACACATGGTCTACACATGGTCTACATATGGTCTACACATGGTCTACATATGGTCTACATATGGTCTACACATGGTCTACATATGATCTACACATAGTCTACATGTGATCTACACATGGTCTACATATGGACTACACATGGTCTACATATGATTTTCACATGGTCTACATATGGTCTACACCTGGTCTGCATAGGTCTACACCTGGTCTACATATGGTCTACACATGGTCTACATATGGTCTACACCTGATCTACATGTGGTCTACACATTGTCTACATATGGTCTACACATGGTCTACACATGGTCTACATATGTCCTACATAAGGTCTACACATGGTCTACACATGGTCTACTCATGGTCTACATACAGTCTACACATGGTCTACATATGGTCTACATATGGTCTACAAAAGGTCTAGACATGGTCTACACATTGTCTACATACAGTCTACACATGGTCTACACATGGTCTGCATATGGTCACATAAGGTCTACACATGGTCTACACATGGTCTACATACAGTCTACACATGGTCTACACATGGTCTACACATGGTCTACACATGGTCTAACATTGTCTACACATGGTCTACATACAGTCTACACATGGTCTACTCATGGTCTACATACAGTCTACACATGGTCTACATACATTCTACACATGGTCTACACATGGTCTACTCATGGTCTACATACAGTCTACACATGGTCTACATACATTCTACACATGGTCTACACATGGTCTACACATGGTCTGCATATGGTCACATAAGGTCTACACATGGTCTACACATGGTCTACATACAGTCTACACATGGTCTACATATGGCCTACACATGGTCTACATATGGTCTACACATGGTCTACACATGGTCTACACATGGTCTACACATGGTCTAACATTGTCTACACATGGTCTACATACAGTCTACACATGGTCTACACATGGTCTACATACAGTCTACACATGGTCTACATACAGTCTACACATGGTCTACACATGGTCTAACATGGTCTACACAAGGTCTACACATGGTCTACTCATGGTCTACATACAGTCTACACATGGTCTACATACATTCTACACATGGTCTACTCATGGTCCACATACAGTCTACACATGGTCTACACATGGTCTACATACAGTCTACACATGGTCTACATACAGTCTACACATGGTCTACACATGGTCTACACATGGTCTAACATGGTCTACACATGGTCTACATACAGTCTACACATGGTCTACATACAGTCTAACATGGTCTACATACAGTCTACACATGGTCTACATAAGGTCTACACATGGTCTACTCATGGTCTACATACAGTCTACTCAAGGTCTACATGTGGTCTACACATGGTCTGCGCATGGCCTACATGTGGTCTACACATGGACTACATATAGTCTACATATGGCTAACACATGACCTGCACATGGCCTATACATGGCCTACACATGGCTGTAGCCGCGGTAATGTAGTGGCCAGACGCTCGCCTGCCCGTCCGGTGGACACGTGTTCGATGCGCATCGGGTCGGTTTCTAATGTATAAAATTGACCCGAGATCTCAGGTCAGCCTAGAACAGGTACCAGACAATGTCTGGGGAAGTAGACTCGGCTAACGTGGTGCTGACCCACATCACCCACCCAGTGCTGACCCAGATCACCCACCCAGTGCCGACCCACATCACCCACCCAGTTCCGACCCACATCACCCACCTAGTGCCGACCCACATCTCCCACCCAGTGCTGACCCACATCACCCACCCAGTGCTGACCCACATCACCCACCCAGTGCTGACCCACATCACCCACCCAGTGCTGACCCATATCACCTACCCAGTGCTGACATACATCACCCACATAGCGCCGACCCACATCACCCACTCAATGGTGACCTACATCACCCACCCAGTGCTGACCCACATCACCCACACAGCGCTGATCCACATCACCCACTCAGTGCTGACCTACTTCACCCACCCAGTGCAGACCCACATCACCCACCTAGTGCTGAGCCAGATCACTCAACCAGTGCTGACCCACATACCCAACCAGTGCTGACCCACATCACCCACCCAGTGCTGACCCACATCACCCATCCAGTGCTGGCTCACATCACCACCCAGTGCCGACTCTCATCACCCACCCAGTGCTGACTCACATCACCCATCCAGTGCTGACTTACATCACCCCCCCCCCCAGTGCTGACCCACATCACCCACCCAGTGCTGACCCACATCATCCACCCAGTGCCGATCCACATCACCCACCCAGCTCTGACCCACATCTCCCACGCAGCTCTGACCCACATCTCCCACCCAGCGCTGAGCCACAACACCGACCCAGCGCTGACCCACATCAGCCACCCAGTGCTGACTCACATCACCTACCCTGTGCTGATCCACATCACCCACCCAGTGCTGACCCACATCACCCACCCAGTGCTGACTCTCATCACCCGCCCAGTGCTGACTCACATCACCCACCCAGTGCCGACCCACATCACCTACCCAGTGCTGACCCACATCACCCACCCAGTTCTGACCCACATCTCCCACGCAGCTCTGACACACATCACCCACCCAGCGCTGAGCCACAACACCCACCCAGCGCTGAGCCACATCTCCCACCCAGTGCTGACCCACATCACCCACCCAGCGCTGAACCACAACACCCACCCAGCGCTTAGCCAGGTCTCCCACCCAGTGCTGACCCACATCTCGCACCCAGCTCTGACCCACATCACCCACTCCGCGCTGACCCACATCACCCACCCAGCGCTAACCCACCCAGCGCTAACCCACATCACCCACCCCCAGTGCCAAACCACATCACCCACCCAGTGCTCTCCCACATCATCAACCAAGTGCCGATCCACATCACCCACCCAGCTCTGATCCACATCTCTCACCCAGCTCTGACCCATCTCTTCCACCCAGCGCTGAGCCAAAACACCCACCCAGCGCTGACCCACATCACACACCCAGTGCTGAGCCACATCACCCACTTTGTTCTGACCCACATCACCCACCCTGTGCTGACCCACAACACCCACCCAGCGCTGACTCACATCACCCACCCAGTGCTGACCCACATCATCCACCCAGTGCTGACCCACATCACCCACCCAGCTCTGACTCACATCACCCACCCAGCTCTGACCCACATCTCCACCAGCTCTGACCCACATCTCCCACCCAGCGCTGAGCCACAACACCCACCCAGCACTGAGCCTCATCTCCCACCCAGTGCTGACCCACACCTCCCACCTAGCGCTGAACCCACAACACCCACCCAGCGCTGAGCCACATCTCCAACCAAGTGGTGACAAACATCTCCCACCCAGCACTGAGCCACAACCCCCACCCAGCGCTGAGCCACATCTTCCACCCAGCTTTGACCCACATCACCCACTCCGCGCTGACCCACATCGCCCACTCAGCGCTGACCCACATCGCCCACCCAGCGCTGACCCACATCACCCACCCCCAGTGTCGACCCACATCACCAACACAGTGCTGACCCACATCTCCCAACCAGCTCTGACCCACATCTCCCACTCAGCGCTGAGCCTCAACACCCACCCAGCGCTGACCCACATCACCCACCCAGTGCTGACCCACATCACCCACCCAGAGCTGACCCACATAACCCACCCAGTGCTGACCCACAACACCCACCCAGCGCTGACCCACATCACCCACCCAGTGCTGACCCAGATCACCCACCCAGTGCTGACCCACATCACCCACCCATTACTGATCCACATCACCCACCCAGTGCCGACCCACATCACTCACCTAGTGCTGACCCACATCACCCACCCCCAGTGCCGACCCACATCACCCACCCCCAGTGCCGACCCACATCACCTACCCAGTGCTGACCCACATCATCAACCCAGTGCCGATCCACATCACCCACCCAGCTCTGACCCACATCTCCTATCCAGCTCTGACCCACATATCCCACCCAGAGCTGAGCCACAACACCCAACCAGCGCTGACCCACATCAGCCACCCAGTGCTGACGCACATCACCCTCTCAGTGCTGACCCACATCACCCACCCAGTGCTGACCCACAACACCCACCTAGTGCTGACCCACATCACCTACCCAGTGCTGACCCAAATCACCCACCCAGCGCTGACCCACATCACCCACCCAGCACCGAGTGGTCTATACAAATATAAGTCCCGCACATAAGCCTAGTGGGCCTCAAGGCGTGAAAGAGTCTTCTACTTTCATGTCCTCACCTACACCCGACTTTCACGTCTTCACTTACATCGACTTTCACGTCTTCACCTACATCCGACTTTCACGTCTTCACCTACACCCGACTTTCACGTCCTCACCTACACCCGACTTTCAGCTAACAGCTAACAAGTAACCTACAGGTAACTAGATTTAAACCCAGATAATGCAGTGGGAAACTTGCAGCGTTGTCTCTACACTTCAGACCGCTCCTTCCCACACACAGTCAATAACAACAGATGACAGTAAATCAATCAATCGATCAGTTAACACGAACGCATTAAGAAACCAACTATTCAATCAGTGAAATCACAAATCGATACTAAAAACTCGAAGCCAATGCTCCGATTTAGCAGGTGAAACGAAAGTAACGACACAAACAAGAAATAAATTGATAAGCTCTGAGAATATGCGTTCTGTGTGAAACAGCAAACACATCAAGTCAGAGAATGCGCAAATAAACATTCAATAAAAAATCATTATTGATTGTTCCGTGGAACTAACGAGTTGTTGCCAGCTGGGACAATGGCTATCTCCGTGTGGCTGATGGATCGCGGAAATATTCTTATTTGACTTACAACTGCTATAATTATAACATTCATTGTAACAAAATCTGGTATGCCTTATTGCGTAGTTGGTGTAGATTTCCCCAGCCGTTGTGGCACGGCGACTGGCTCACTGGCATTCCGGAATGTTAGGTTATGTTACGCTAAGATATATTATGCTGTGCTATGTTATACTAATACTATGCTTAATTAGTTAGTTAGTCGCGGTTCCAACTTCACGGCAACGGGTCGTCTCCTTTATGCTCCGTTCCTGTGCCTGTGAATATCACACAAAGCGCTCCTCACTGCCCTATGTAAACAATGGAATAGACAGGAGTATCGGCAAGCCAACAGCCCGCACAGTTACACTGTGCGTAATGTCACCGCAGAATGCCAACACAAAAGTCCCGTATATATATATATATATATATATATATATATATATATATATATATATATATATATATATATATATATATATAGCCTTGGTCTAACGCTACATGTGGTTTATATGTTGTTTGTCCATCAAGAATGATGATGACAATTCATTTCATCCATTGGGGTTGAAAGTATGGAGCCATGAGTTCTAAGATGGTTGATAAGGTCTATTTTGACTCGAAATGTTCTTTGACAATGAGGGCAAAGAATGCTTGACGTTTCAGGAGGAGGATCTCCTGCCGTGGTTTTTCTGTCCAGCGTTTTCTTCACAGGTCTTGCAGTCCTGTTTGCTTCATAAGTGACTTCACCCTTATGTAATGATGTACGCCACGAATTACGGTCTTTAGCAGCAGTCTCCCAGGTGTCAAGATGAATTCCAAAAGCTTTCAGTGAGATTTTCAGAGTGGCTTTAAAGCGTTTCCTCTGGCCGCCTTGGGAGCGTTTACCATAACGCAGCTCGCCGTAAAAAAAAATGCGTTTAGGGAGCCTGTGATCTGGCATGCGAGTCAAGTGACCAGCCCAGCGAATTATGATGGTGGTTTATATACCACCATAGTCTAATGCTATAAGTGGTCTATAGACAACTGTGGTCTAACGCTACATATGGTCTATATACAGCCGTATTTGAACGCAATGTGCAGTCACTATACAGTTGAGGTCGAATTCTTATTATGGACCATAGAGCCGTCACTTATATATGGTATATACAGCTGTGGTATAGCGCTATAGTGGTATATACATCCTCGGTCGGACACTATATGTGGTCTATATATGACCGTGATCTAATGCTTTATGTGGACTATGTACATGCCTGGCCGAACGCTATGCGAGGTCTTTATACAGCGGGGAATGAGCGCTGAGGTGACCTTCTCACAAGCCTGTGTAGAAACGCGTGTTCTGTGACGATGGCCGAAAGCTGCAGATGATATATACGATGATATATACGAAGATATATACGATGATATATCCAGCCGTTTTAAACGTATATTATTTATTATACAGCCTTTTTTCGGAGCAGCTGGCCGGGTGGCTAGACCGACGGAATCTCCTTCGGGAGACCCGAGTTCGGATCTTCGGTAATGTGTGGGATTATTTTTCTGTCGGAGGCAAAAAGAAAATTCTAACCTGCACAGTTCGAAGTGACTGCACTAGCCAGGCGGCCTTAATTCCTCAGGCTCAAAGACCCCTCTGCTGTACACCGCAAGGTACTATATTGGCAGTAAATGACAGTTTAAATGACAGTTTATACGGCCTTCATCGAACCTTATATATGGTCTATAAACAGTCGTGATTTATTCGCAGCTCTATATAGATATGCTTTCTGTGTAACTATAGTGGAATGCTACAGATAGTCTGTGTACAGCGATGACACAAAGGCGGCTTACTCGCGGCCCTTTAAATACCCCATAGTGGAACGTTTCAAATAGTGTATATATATATATAACCCATAATGGTAGGCTACAGATGGTGTAATGACAAGAAGAAAAGAAACCGACTTCATGCAAGCAAAACTACCCCTTTCCTACACCCAACCCCTGACCTCTGCTACTCCCTAGCTGTCACATCAACTTTACAAACTCCCACTTTGCCTGCTAAATATAGGACAGCGATATAAATTCAATCATTTCTGAAATGCCAGGTTGATGTCCTAACATTTCCCGGGCTTTCGCAATTTTTCCGCCAAGATAATTCCACACAAAGTGAACGAGAGAAGGGCGGGTATAGATAGGAGCTATTGTGGAACATACAGGCTTAAATACGATCGTCATCAACCACAATGTATTGTCGGCATCTGTAGTGAGGGATTAGAGCGGATCACACAGAGGCATACCCCGGATCACACAGAGGCATACCCCGGATCACACAGAGGCATACCCCGGATCACACAGAGGCATACCCGGATCACACAGAGGCATACCCCGGATCACACAGAGGCATACCCCGGATCACACAGAGGCATACCCCGGATCACACAGAGGCATACCCCGGATCACACAGAGGCATACCCCGGATCACACAGAGGCATACCCCGGATCACACAGAGGCATACCCCGGATCACACAGAGGCATACCCCGGATCACACAGAGGCATACCCCGGATCACACAGAGGCATACCCCGCTCTTCGTGGTGTTAGAATCACCACAAGAAACCAGAAGTATATGTAAGCATTACTAGAACACCACAAGAAACGAGAAGTATATGTAAGCTTTACTAGAACACCACAAGAAACGAGAAGTATATGTAAGCTTTACTAGAACACCACAAGAAACTAGAAGTATATGTAAGCTTTACTAGAACACCACAAGAAACGAGAAGTATATGTAAGCTTTACTAGAACACCACAAGAAACGAGAAGTATATGTAAGCTTTACTAGAACACCACAAGAAACGAGAAGTATATGTAAGCTTTACTAGAACACCACCACAAGTAAGACAATTGACATTCCCGCCAAAGCCTTTGTCAACAAACAAACAACAAAGACACCACGATACAACAACACGAATAAAACTTCAAATATAAATATACAAGTGACTGGTCTGTATACTTGTTGTGGAATGGACACGTGCTTCATTAAATCCGCGTGTATGATTCCAACACAGCGACTGGACCGGAAATGTGGTTTCGTCATGCTTGGACATTTAGATAACCTGCAACAGTCAGAGCGAGGCTTGACTTTGCAAACCCATGATGGAGTTTGCAATAGCTGGTATGTTGGTAGATCTTGCAATATATACAAGACAGGACACACAGTTTGCAATAGCCGATTGTTGGTAGATCTTGCAGTATATACAAGACAGGAGACAAAGTTTGCAATAACTGATTGCTGGCAGATCTTGCAATATATCGAAAATAATGTTTTGCAATAGCTGGTATATTGGTAGATCTTGCAGTGTATTCAAGACAGAAAATAAAGTTTGCAATAGCTCGTATCTTGATCGGTCTTTCTGTATATTCGAGACATAAGACACAGTCTGCAATAGCTGGTATGTTGGTAGATCTTGCAGTATGGTCAAGACATAAGAGACAGTCTGCAATAGCTGGTATGTTGGTAGATCTTGCAGTATGGTCAAGACATAAGACACAGTTTGCAATAGCTGGTATGTTGGTAGATCTTGTAGTATGGTCAAGACATAAGACACAGTTTGCAATAGCTGGTATGTTGGTAGATCTTGCAGTACGGTCATGCCATAAGACACAGTCTACAATAGCTGGTATGTTGGTAGATCTTGCAGTATATTCAAGACATAAGACACAGTTTGCAATAGCTGGTATGTTGGTAGATCTTGCAGTATGGTCAAGACATAAGACACAGTCTGCAATAGCTGGTATGTTGGTAGATCTTGCAGTATGGTCAAGACATAGGACACAGTCTGCAATAGCTGGTATATTGGTAGATCATGCAGTATGGTCAAGACATAAGATACAGTTTGCAATAGCTGGTATGTTGGTAGATCTTGCAGTATGGTCAAGACATAAGATACAGTTTGCAATAGCTGGTATGTTGGTAGATCTTGCAGTATGGTCAAGACATAAGACACAGTCTGCAATAGCTGGTATGTTGGTAGATCTTGCAGTATGGTCAAGACATAAGACACAGTCTGCAATAGCTGGTATGTTGGTAGATCTTGCAGTATGGTCAAGACATAAGACACAGTCTGCAATAGCTGGTATGTTGGTAGATCTTGCAGTATGGTCAAGACATAAGACACAGTCTGCAATAGCTGGTATGTTGGTAGATCTTGCAGTATGGTCAAGACATAAGACACAGTTTGCAATAGCTGGTATGTTGGTAGATCTTGCAGTTTGGTCAAGACATAAGACACAGTTTGCAATAGCTGGTATGGTGGTAGATCTTGCAGTATGGTCAAGACATAAGATACAGTTTGCAATAGCTGGTATGTTGGTAGATCTTGCAGTATGTTTCAAGACATAAGACACAGTTTGCAATAGCTGGTGAAGCCTGCACCACTACCCCACCCAGCTGTCCAGATCCGGCCAGTTTGTCCGCCTCCTCGTTTCCAACACACCAGCATACCCTGGGGAAAAGATCCAACATATCTCAGCACAGTGACCTGTGTTGTAGGTTTGAGAGCACACAGGTATGTGAAGTGCTGAAACCATCACTGTGTTGTAGGTTTGAGAGCACACAGGTATGTGAAGTGCTGAAACCATGAATGTATTGTAGGTCTGAGTGCACACAGGGAAAGATGGTCAGTCTTTGCCTCCCGTAGCTAAAGGCGAAATCTAGACTCGAACACTCGTCTCACGGCGTATGTTAATGTCAACGTAAGATACTAACCGCCACACCAACTCCCCCGCTAGATAGTGGATAATCCCAAACTATTACCACAACTCAGATTCACTCATATCCTCACTGACAGGCCAGAATTTCTTATAAATTCTTTTTGTCAAAACAGCGATTTAAGTCCACACATCGGCTATCCTATGATACAAACAGCTTTTCTGTCGGCTGTTCTGCTATTCTTATCTCTAAGAACAGCTCCCTCCGAGATTTCAAACATGACCTAAAAGCTTCTAGAGTAATGACATCAAAAATGACTTTCAGAGACACCCAGATTTCCCGGCGCTCAGACATACAGCCGGTTTTACTGCTGGCCTGGACGAGCCACCGATGACTAATTAGAAAAAGGATTTATGAAGCGTAAATTCCTGGTAATAGCCTACCGTTTGTGGCGAGCGGCTCCAACACACTAAGTGGGTGACTAGGGCTAGACATTTTGGTCCAAGTTCACCAAACAAAGACAATCTGATTACGTAAGTGTCTATGAAGACTGTGTGAGTCCTTTGGTTCCAGCTGAGCATGATTAAGGACTAGATTGTCTCATCGTGTCTTACATTAGTGCCTGGTACCACGCAGGCAGAGTGGTTCGGAAAACAGTGGACAATAATCTCGAGTGTGAATTTGTAGAAGAACGTTAGAGACGAGACAAGAAAGAACACGAAGAAATGTTATAGCAAATATTGATTAGATCACGACTTGCTTTCCTTTTGTATTTGAATATCATTGACGTCTCAGTCTCTCTAATCTCCTAGACATATATTTAACATTTGGACACGGAGCAAAGAACGCTGTTCATACTCTATACACATCTGATTGTCTCAGCTACATAGTGCACATTGCCACTGCTCACAGTGTCACAGAGTTAGCTGGTCAAACTAGAGCTCTTACAGATGCCCACAGAGTTAGCTGGTCAAACTAGAGCGCTTACAGATGCCCACAAAGTCACAGAGTTAGCTAGTCAAACTAGAGCGCTTACAGATGCCCACAGAGTTAGCAAGTCAAACTAGAGCGCTTACAGATGCCCACAGAGTTAGCTGGTCAAACTAGAGCGCTTACAGATGCCCACAAAGTCACAGAGTTAGCTAGTCAAACTAGAGCGCTTACAGATGCCCACAGAGTTAGCAAGTCAAACTAGAGCGCTTACAGATGCCCACAGAGTTAGCTGGTCAAACTAGAGCGCTTAAAGATGCCCACAAAGTCACAGAGTTAGCTGGTCAAACTAGAGCGCTTACAGATGCCCACAGAGTTAGCAAGTCAAACTAGAGCGCTTACAGATGCCCACAATGTCACAGAGTTAGCTGGTCAAACTAGAGCGCTTACAGTTGCCCACAATGTCACAGAGTTAGCTGGTCAAACTAGAGCGCTTACAGATGCCCACAGAGTTAGCAAGTCAAACTAGAGCGCTTACAGATGCCCACAGAGTTAGCAAGTCAAACTAGAGCGCTTACAGATGCCCACAATGTCACAGAGTTAGCTGGTCAAACTAGAGCGCTTACAGATGCCCACAGTGTCACAGAGTTAGCTAGTCAAACTAGAGCGCTTACAGATGCCCACAGTGTCACAGAGTTATTAGCTGGTGAGACTAGAGCCTGCGTGCACTCAGACCTACAATACAATTATGTTTTTATCACTTCACATACCTGCGTGCACTCAGACCTACAATACAGTGATGTTTTTATCACTTCACATACCTGCAGCAATCTCCCGCTTTGAGACTTCTGTTTGAATCCATTATCGTATAATACAAAGACAAGATTATTGAAAGATGGACTGAATATATAAAACTGTTATATGATGGTGATGGTAGATCAGAGACAAATAATTATTATCTACGCGAAGAACCACCGTGGGTGAAACAGAAGTTGAAGATGCCATACAACACTCGAGGAAAGGTACATCTATGGAGACAGATAGCGTCAGTGTGAAAGAAATTAAAGTTGCTGGTGAACTTGGTATAGAAGTGATAACCAAGATGTCGAATTCCGTGTAGAGTAAACTGGGTATAGAAGTGATAACAAACTGTTGAATGACGTGTAGAGTGAACTGGGTGTAGAAGTGATAACCAAGATGTCGAATTCCGTGTAGAGTAAACTGGGTCTAGCAGTGATAACAAAGCTGTTGAAGGTAATGACGTTTAGAGTGAACTTGGTAAAGAAGTGATAACAAAACTGTTTAATGGCATCTCTTACTGTGGATACATACCTGATAGCATAATCGTGTCTTAATCAAAATAAACGAACAAACGTTACTTTTAAAGGTTTAATAACTGGGCACGCAGGCTCGTCTAACATTCTGCCCTTCTATCACTCTCTTTCATACATTATTTTATCCATACATCACTTGAGGCTAACCGATAACAACAACAAGAATATAAAAGATATGCATTATAAAGGCAGTGGAAATATACAAGATCCAGTATTGCATGATTAACTAATATTAATGACTGATGTCGTAGTTGCCATTAGCCTGATCTCTATTCAGAGCCTATTATTGTTTGTCAGGTCTAAGTCAAATATGACTGAGCTACCGTATGACAGACGACGGCACTATAAGCTTTCTGTTAGTACTGAAATTTAGGCGACACTCACCAAACTCGACACCCCACATTGTGCCAACGGCTTCAGGTGGAGAAACGCAACTGGGAGAGTACAAGTTTTATCCTTGTGCGAGGAAATGAAACATAAAGACTAAAAATATTGGCAGGTTAGACCAGGCCATAAGCCTTGGTCGGCAATTGGTCTACGGGTGGACAGTTTGAGCATTGTTTTGCTGATCCAGCAGCTTCTCCAGCTTGTCTTATTCCAGATGTATTGACGTTACCTTTCCCCGAGAGTAAACTAGACAGGCCGAGATAGAGATCATGCTGTATGGGCAACACAAGGTCACTACAATTCAGCCCAGGCTTTCTGCTACGGAGAGGGGTAACGCCTTCACAAACTATGGTCTGTTAAGACGGTAAGGTGACAGTGCAATACCTGATGATCTCTTGAAATCTGGTGCAACGGATTGTAGAGAGCATCACACAATTAGTTTAATGAGTCATACAATTAAAATATTAATGAGAATTTTAATGATAAGAATAAGAAACACAATAAAGCCAAAAACTGAAGATGAGCTGCGGATTTGTGGAAGGTAAAACCACAAACTTCGTCTTATACACCTTGAGAACATCAACAGAAAGAATGATTGCCAGGAACAGAGATCTATAATTGTGCTTTGTTGACTACACAGTGGCATTTGACAAGGTGCCACACGAAGAAATGATGACAATGTTAGAGATGTTAAACATTGATGGTAAATATCTGAGATTGATTAAGAACATGCATTAGCAACAAAGAGCAGCCATAAGAACTGACAACCAATTAGGAACTTTCCATCACATTAAGCAAGGTGTTAGGCAGGGTTGTGTATTATCTCCCCATCTATTTAGTTTGTTTAACGAAATAATAATGGGATCTAAACAAGACAGGCCAGGAATATCGTTTGCTGGGCATAATGTCAACAGCCTGCGTTATGCTGATGGCGTGGTTTGGCCAGTGAAAATGAAACGTAGTTACAAGACATGGTAATACAAGAGAAAGTCAAAACTGAGGACTTTGTCTGAATAACGGGAAAACATAATTAATGGTTATTACACAGAAACAGTGCATACCCAAATGTCACATCAAAGTGAATGGAATCAATCTGAAACAAATCAACGTAGTTAAGTATTTGCGTACTTTGATAACAGCAGATGGAAGATGTACTTAGGGAGTTAAATGCATAATGGAAGGCGGAATTTCACAAGATAAAGAATATTTTCTGCCATTTATCTTTGTCAATCGAGTGGAGAGAAGCATTCTTAAGAGCTATATTGAGTCAATCTTGATGTGCGGAAGAGAATCATGGACAATTAGCAGACAAGTGAGGAATTGTGTGGAAGCTGCGGATGTGTGTTTATATACAAATTATGAGAACACAGTGAAAGACAGAAATAACAGAAAAGATATCAGGAAAGAAGTTAACTCGCAAAGAGAAGTGGTTGCTTGCATCAGAAAAAGACATTACACATTCTTCGGGCAAGTCATGAGAAGGGGGGGGGGGGGAAACTGCTGTATGTCGTCACAACGGGAAGATTGGAAGGAGGAAAGGCAGGGGGGAGACAAGGGAGAGGATACTGGACAGTTTCACATCACAGCATGGAGGATCGTCGGTGTCAGAAGTGATTGTCAGCACAAGAGACAGAAGGCTATGGACAGACACGATCACCAAGGCCACACGGCATGGACTGAAATCATATTGACAGCACAAGTGACATAATACTGTCACATCATGATCATCAGTGCCACACGGCATGGACTGAAATCATATTGACAGCACAAGTGACATCATACTGTCACATCATGATCATCAGTGCCACACGGCATGGACTGAAATCATATTGACAGCACAAGTGACATAATACTGTCACATCATGATCATCAGTGCCACACGGCATGGACTGAAATCATATTGACAGCACAAGTGACATAATACTGTCACATCATGATCATCAGTGCCACACGGCATGGACTGAAATCATATTGACAGCACAAGTGACATAATACTGTCACATCATGATCATCAGTGCCACACGGCATAGAATAGAATAAGAAGCAGTTTGCCATCACTTTGTGAACATACCATGCTCTGACCATTATGAACAAGGCGCCTGCTTCCAAATAGTCTGGAATACAAATGACATAATACTGTCACATCATGATCATCAGTGCCACACGGCATAGAATAGAATAAGAAGCAGTTTGCCATCACTTTGTGAACATACCATGCTCTGACCATTATGAACAAGGCGCCTGCTTCCAAATAGTCTGTTGAATTCGAGACCTGTATGCCGGATTGTGAAGCTGGGTCCACTGTCTCCGAGCCACAGACGCCGGCCATACCTCTATATCATCATTTGTATACAACTGATCAGTGTATCATGTGTGTACAGCTGCTCGGTGTATCATGTATGTACAACTGCTCGGTGTATCATGTATGTACAACTGTTCGGTGTATCATATGTGTACAACTGCTTTTGTATCATGTATGTACAATTGGTCGGTGTATCATGTGTATACAACATCTCGGTGTATCATGTATGTAAACCTGCTCGGTGTGTCATACATGTACAACTGCTCAGTGTATCATGTATGTACAACTGCTCGGTGTATCACGTGTGTACAACTGCTCGGTGTATCATAGCGCCGGGAGATGCTGTGGTTGTGGCCACATGGCGGTAGCTGATGGCAGGGCATGAGTTAAAATGGTGGTTCTAGTATTATTGATGTTGTCATGACTGTGTGCAGGGGTGAGTCAGTCTTTACTGGGAGCGGACAACATATTGAATATATAATAATATATCTGGCTGTAACTGTTGGAGGACCCAAGTCACCCAGAGGAGCAGAGGAGGATGCCGTCAGACGGAGCTCCAAACACAGACGTCAAAAACACTGGACACATACTGGACGTCCACACTGGACACATACTGGACATGACGTGGTTGCGAGGGGTATGTGGGCTGGCTGAAATGGTTGTCCATGTGGTGAGACAAGCAGTGATTGCGGGAGTCAGAAGACTTACGCGGGCACTTACAATGACGGTGTCTCTCGTGTGTGCCTACACTTGCCTTCTGACGGGACATCATTTCTCTACACGGCAACAAAGACTGAAACATTGAGCTGTCGTTGAGCAAACAATGTACCGTCATACCAGGTGGAGTTCCTTCCTCGGACGTGGTTTTCTCGTGCAGGGTGAGGTTCTTAGGGGAGGAAGATGTTCTTCCTTGGAGGGAGTTGTTACTTGGGGAGGGACATGTTTCTTGATGAGGGAGGTGTTCTTCCGAGAGGGAGGTATTCCTTGGGGAGGTAGGTGTTCCTCGGGAGGTGTACCTCATAGAGGGAGATGTTACTCGTCGTTTGAGGTGTTTCTTCTTTGAGGGAGGCATTACTTGGTGTGGGGGGATCTTGGTGAACAGAGTGCTCCTCGTGGAAGGAGGTGTTATCTTGGAGGGAGGCGTTCCATATTTACGGAAGTATTCCATATTTAGGGAGGTGTTCCATATTTAGGGAGGTGTTCCATATTTAGGGAGGTTTATCTCGAGTGGGGAGGGGGTGAGTGTTGTCTCTGCAAACTGTATAACTAAACTCTAAACAGAGTAACAAAGTTTATACAGGATATGATGTCAATTAATCACAACACAATTAGTGGAATACCCCCAAAGTTGAATATTCGTACAGTGAAATACTCACACAGGGGATACTTACAAAACGGAAAACTGGCACGGTGGATTACTGGCAAAGAGTAAGGCTGGTTTAGTTGTCGAGGGATGGACAGAATAAGTCTCTCCTGTAACCAACCATCCGTGTCTGTACAGCATCTGGCATTCTTACAGCTCCACCTGACATCTGAGCGCACCGGCATCTCGGAGCTGTCTGTGCAGCGGTAATGTTCTCATTGCAACAACGGCATGCTGCAAGTCTTCTTCCATATTTACTTTGTTTGATTTATACATTTTTGCACACACAATGCGCAAACGATAACAAACGTCAACATGTGACTCCCAAATTACCGGGATAGGGGTTGAACCCGCTACCTCGGCATCAGCACACTGGAAGTTTAAGAGCGAGCGCACTTAATCATTCTGCCACGCTAACCTGCTAAACATTACCGTAATGCCTTGTGGTTGCAACTGACTGTTCACACTTATTCCGCTACTGTCCTAAATAGTTCGGATCCCTTAGTAAGGCACCAGGGACACATAATTGTATGTTTGTGTTTTTTGACATTAGTATATATGTGGTTGCTATCCATTTCTTTTACCACATTCCTGTTTCTCATACATGTTTACATAAGTGCCATACATGTTCCCAGTTTAAATCCACCAGGTTTGATCTACCCTGCTGTGATGTTGTCTTCTGTTTGATGATGTTTCGTGTTGGTTCTGCCTCTTTTTCTGTCATTTAACTGTGCACATTCTTGTCTCTCTGATCTTTATTGTAACCTACGAGGGTAAGTTAATAAGTAAGTCACAAATGGCTGTAGAAAATATGATAACAACTTGAAACCAGTTTGTTTTTATACATACATTGACCCTTTCTTTCTCAACATAATTTCGACCAACTTTGATGCATTTATCCCATCGTTTTATCAGTTCTCAAAAGCCGGCTGCATAGAACTGTGTGCTCTGTTTTCTACACCACATTTTCACTTCACATTCAACTTCGGCGTCACTCGCGAAATGTCTCCCGCCAAGGTGAGTTTTCAGTGGACTTAGCCCCTAGCGATTTCCAGAAAAGCTGTGCATAGTTGGGTATAAAACGTTACGAGTGAGAGACAATAAGTCACACAGTTCTGTGGGATAGCAGGTAAATGAAAACAAAGCACGCAGTTCTATGCAGCCGGTTTGGGAGGCCTGATAAAACGATGGGATAAGTGCATCAATGTTGGTGGAAATTGTGTTGAGAAATAAAGGGGCAATGTATAAAAATAAAGTGGTTTCAAGTTGTTATCATAGTTGGTTATTTTTCAACAGCCATTCGTGACTTACTTATTAACTTACCCTCGTATTTCGCTGCAGTTTCCTTTTATTAATTATGAATGGCTTTATGGTGTGTTGGTGTTTTTCCACTCGTGTCCTTTCTGGTAACTGCCTTGATTCTAAAATATCTGGTCATTACTCTCAGTTGCTTGAAGATTTCATGATCTCGCCCTGTCCTCCTCTGTTCTCCCATACCCACGCACTCATCTTGTGGTAATTGCATCTTGCCTCTTCCTGTCTTATATCTGATGTTATGGATTATATTGATTGCCTTTTCTAAGCATGTAATATTCCTGTTAATTTCTCCCCGTCTCCGCGCAATAGGTTGTAAAGAACCCTTTCTGATCCAGCTGCTGGCCAAACCCCAGTCATCCTCATGGTTATCGTCGTCATCATCATCATCATCATCATCATCATCATCATCATCATCATCATCATCATCATCATCATCGCGCAGGACGTTGCTTTCATCGCGGCCGGGCGATAGCCTCTCGATCTTTGGCTATCTCTCTTGCCTTATGCACCCTGAAGCCAATGTGCCTGCAGTGTCCTGTGTCCATCTTCATATTTGTAGACCACTTCCTCTTCTTCTGCCTTCGTTGACTGTTATTACCATGTCTCTGTGACATATTGGTTCACACCTCCCTCTTCTTCCAGAAGCCACGCTTTCCTTCACTGTTATTAGCAAACACCGTGACGTTTGATATGCTCCAAGAATTCCACTTTCCTAGACAATATGAGCCGTCTTCCTGGCCTAGAGGTTAGCGACTTTTCTCCTTAATCTCGTATACTCTCGTAGGTAACGTGACAACGATGAGAATCAGTAGTGGTTCGAATCGCGTCGGTAACTTACGGGGTATGTGAGCCGGCCGCTCAGAAAGCAATGGCAAACTACTGAGCGTAATCTTGCCAAGAAATCAACAATCAGCTGAAAGATGCTGATGTTGACAGCGATGTCCTGTAAAGGGATATGCAAAACATGACAGACAATATGATGTTTATGAGACTCCAGTGTTCAGATCTCTTAGAGTGTCAGTATGTTTCTTCTTCACGGTCCACGATATTCTTAGAACTTTTCTATCACATTTAACCTCAAAGGCCCAAATTTACTTCTTCAGCGATTAAGAGTCCGTCCATGCTACACACCCACACGTGGCCATATGAGAGTCCGTCCATGCCTCACACCCACACGTGGCCATATGAGAGTCCGCCCATTCCTCACACCCACACGTGGGCCACAGAAAAGATGCATGTCCTCAACAGTTTTACTGTCACATGTTTGCTGGAGTTGTCCCTACATCCTAAGTGTTGTTCAATCACTGCATATCTATAGCCAGCAAAAGTCTGAGTTTATATAGAACAGCCCCATTCATTTAACACATGTTTCAATTGTGAGTTTCCTACGATGTATAATGTGCTAGTTTTCCCTTGCTTTCCACACCTTAATCACCAAAGGCATCTCAAGATCTACCCTATTTACTGACATGATAATACGGCCTTATAACCTATTTACAGCACTCTTTACACACAGCTTGTCTTCGGTTTCGTCCCAACACCTTTCTTTACCGGCCCTACATAATGACTACCGCAGTTTAACAGTTTGCAAACAATTAGCTCAATAAACCACGACGAGAGCTTCTAATCGAAACAGCAGCAACAAAAATATACAATCACACAAAATCCACACAACACAATACAATAATATGAAAGTATTCCAACGCCCCTATCTGCCCAATGCAGCGTATCGTGATTGGGTTTAAGTACAGCATGTCATGCAAAACATGAACCACATGAATAAGTTTAGCCAGGGACGCTCCTAAACAGAAGCATTCAGCAAAACTAGAACCAACGCAACCTTAATAATATGGATGAAACAGCCAGTCAACTGCAAAGTCATGAAAGTGATAGAATAGCCTGGACAGAGCAGCCGTCCAGTCAAGCGAGAGCTATTAGCATTACTTACAGTGAAGTGAATCCTTGCCGATGTCCTGCTACGTCTCAACGGGCCAGTTTATGCGACAACTGTGGGACAACTCAAAGATCGCGTCACGAAATTATCAGACAAACAGGCATTATACAACAATCAGCCGATTGATCGCGAACTACAGCGACTAAAGAGTTGTCACAAGCTGACAGACACTTGTCACACATGCATACTACAAATGTTCACAGACCGCAGCCACTATAGGGATGTCACAAACTGACACACAATGTTCACAGACCGCAGCCACTATAGGGATGTCACAAACTGACACACAATGTTCACAGATTGCAGCCACTATAGGGATGTCACAAACTGACACACAATGTTCACAGATTGCAGCCACTATAGCGATGTCACAAGCTGACACACAATGTTCACAGATTGCATCCACTAAAGGGATGTCACAAACTGACACAGGAGTGTCACACATACACACACAATTCGCAGACTGGAGCTATTATAGGGATGTCACAAACTGACACAAAAGAAGGAGGTAGATGTGGCAGAAGGAGGCACAAAGGACAAAGCCACAAGTGATCAGTCTCCCCGTGAAACCCGCCATCTTGTGTTTTAATTGTCAACTCCTTGAAATGTTGTGTTCTAAGTAAGTCGCTGGTTTTCTAAGAACCGTAGCCCACCGGACAAACCTGCAAGTGTTCAGTCTCCCTGTGAATCCTGCCTAGTTTTCTAAGAACCGTAGCCCACCGGACAAACCTGCAAGTGATCAGTCACACGCACACAAAGCAGACAAGACAGATAGTGAACTCTGGTGCATTCAGGAAGATTGTTAAATTGATGTCAATATATAAATGGTCAACTGTGTACAGCTCACGTGAGATTGGCTGAGAGAGAAAGATTGCCCGTTCATGAAGCTGTGCAACATGGACTCCTTATTCAGGAGCTAAGCCTGTAGGGCACCATGCTGGACATATTCGGGGGGGGGGGGGAATCCGTGCTGACCACTGAACTAGTTCTTCATGAGGGAGGGGAGGACCGTCTGTCTTCGTGAAGGCGGGGTGCTTCTCTCTTAAGCCAATATCACTTGAGCTGCACACAGATGACCACAGATTGATTCACCAGGCTCATCAGTTATGGCGCGGACCTCACAGAGAAGTGTCCCAGTATGAGATCATGTCCAGAAGCCGGACCTCCCAGAGATGTATGCCGGCAATAAGCTCCGTCCTCATGGTCTCTTTAATGATGATGCCTATAGTGTTTTTGTTTTGTTTTTTGCCTCAATATAAAATTCCATATCCCAGTAACCAACTGAGGGAAAATTATGAAATTTAGCATATAACGTTATAATTATGTCCATCCAACAAAAAATTTTTGTTCTGGAGATTGTACAGCAGATGTCAATGTTTCTTTATATGCGGTATGTAATTTACGGCTCCCGTATTCATGCCATCATTTTAAGAGTATTACAGCTTCAGCAAGACACACCCCCGCTCTTTTTGAATTTGTCTCGCGGTTTTCGTTTTGGCTCAGACTGAAAGAATTTATATGGGATAGTTCAGAGGTGTCGTCAAACTGTGGGTTCTTTCGTGAAACGTGATTATATAAATAAACTAGCTGACTCGGATCGGTCGCCCAGCTCCTGGCGGAGATCTATCTATCTGTCTATCTATCTATCTATCTATCTATCTATCTATCTATCTATCTATCTATCTATCTATCTATCTATCTATCTATCTATCTATCTATCTATCTATCTATCTATCTATCTATCTATATGTCTGTCTATCTGTCTGTCTGTCTGTCTGTCTACCCACCTACCTACATACCTACCTACCTACCTATCTATCTATCTATCCATCCATCCATCCATCCACCCACCCACCCACCCACCCAGCCAGCCAGCCAACCATCATCCATCCACCCTCCCACCTACCTTTCTGCCTACCTACCTTTCTGTTTGTCTGTCTGTCTGTCTGTCTGTCTGTCTGTCTGTCTGTCTGTCTGTCTGTCTGTCTGTCTGTCTTTAAACCAGCCCGCGCTATTAAATATTGATAAAAGTTACTGGAAAAAATGTGAGGACCATGTGTTGAAAGAGGAAGAGGACTATTGGAGAAAGGATGGATTGAATTTTATGCAACCGAGAGCAATCGTCAACCCACTGGAATCGTCCGACACAGAACGAACGAACGAACGAACAAACAAACTTTATTTTCAAAGGGTTAAGAATTGGGCACGCAGGCCCGTCTAACATTCTGCCCTTCTATCACTCTCTTTCATACATTATTTCATTCACACATCATTCAAGGCTAACAGAGAACAGCAACAATATGAAAGATATGCATTATAAAGGCATGGGCAAAATGCGAACATCAAAACTACACGACTCAGTAATATTAGATAATGGTCTGACACTTGTTATTAGCCATGTGGAATATACTGGCCTACCAAAAGGGGACTGGCTGTTATAATAGGGTTTTGTTATTTAAGGTCTTAGCAGACCTTAATCTACGTACACACTTACTGGGATATTTTGCTCCAACTATTCAGACGAATTGCAGGTCCTAAACATTACAGCATCAGCATAATGTAAATGGCAACAGTTTGTTTTCCACAGTGATGAATTTTCAATTCCGCAAGCCCTCATCGGTGACAAACAACTGTATTGAACACACACACACACACACACACACACACACACACACACACACACACACACACACACACACACACACTAAACGCATTGAATACCAACAGAAGAGTAATATTGCGGTGGAAACTGACATATTGTGGCATAACAAGAAACGTGAGAGCACACACGTGCATACGAATCAATCTATAAACTTCAATGAAAAGAGGACCAACATCTTGGTCGTTAAGAAGAAAGCCCACTACAGAGACACTGACAACTATTTTCATAGTGCAAAACAAGTAATCATGTTCCGTCTCTGAACGGTAAACAGCAGAGTAGACAGTCTTTCACGAAGACTCAAAGCGGGTCTGTCACCCATGTGTACGCTTGAACAAATTACACAGACAGCTGAACAGATCCTTAAAAATGGAAACATGATGACTAAATTGCGGTATCATTTCTGGTCACTCCATACGCACATTAACGCACAGCTATTTTGGAAGCTTTCACGAACTCAATATAAAAAGCTAACATAAATATTTGTGTACACTTTATTAACTAGCAGCTGAAGAAACACGAAGGAAATGAAAAATAATGTAAGAAATATATTCCTTCTACTTTCCTGTTAATTTACAAATTATTTACCCCGTGCCTCTGTAAATTCTCTGTCTTTACTAATATTACACATTGCACCCCTCTCGGGATTCTCCGTGGTGAAGTGGTCAAGCCGCCTGACTCGGGCTCCGAAGGTCGCATGTTCGATTCCGGGCCGCGTCCTTCATTTCACGAGTGCATTTTTTTCGGAGACTCCCGAGGGTCGTCGCTGGAGCTACGGAGTTCGTGCTTTGTGCGACGCTTTCCACGCTGCGGAAAAAAAACTGAGCCATACGGGATTTTAAAAAAAAAACCGGTTCAATGCAGCCGACCCTGTCGATTTTAAGCTACTTCTTTCATTGCACTCACTCTCATACGACTCCGGATACGCCTTTGTGTGTCTTCTGAATTGACGGAGCGTCCATTACTGTAAACATAAATTTGTTAGCGAGAAATCACTAGTTGTTCAGCAAAACATCAAAGGAATGTCGCCGCTTTCGATGATTTAAGTTGTTTTTGGACCTATCAAAGTCATATTCCTTGGGAGGGGGTAAATATAAGACGGCCTTAAAAATTTCATAACGATGCAACAGACAGTTTTCAAAATAATTGATCGTGAATGAAGGCATTCAAATCGGGACATACTATAGTAGGACAAGATATGGATATATATTCCGACGACAGTGAGGACTCTCCTGGTCCAGAAATATTTATTGCATCCACCGATCGATCTAGCAGTCCACAACATACTCAACCGGAAGCGATCGACAACACATTCAATTTATATGATTCTTTATTTCAATAAATACATTACACAAAACCACATCCACACGTTGCACAGTATATCAACACACACACCTACACCCACTATAGAATCGCCCTGATGTCACGTGATTTCCCGGGAACTCCCGGGATTCCTTTGTTTGCGGGAATTAAAAATGAAGTACCCATCGTATTTGTCAAGGGCTACACAAGAAGAACAAACGAGGCAAGGTGGATGAATCTTTTCCAGAAATGATCCGTTGTCCACAAGTGCAGGCGACGAACTTGTCATCTGTTCTTAGAGTGGGTACAAGCACATAGAAAAGATTGCATGGCCTCATCTACTATATGGTCCCAAACACTTGGTCATTTGTTTTGGGTATTTCTTCTTCTTTGTGGGGCAGATATCGGCGATCACGATTTCGTCTCTTCTCTCGTTGTCTGATTATTTAGGCAATTTAATTATAACAATATTATTATTTGTTGTCTGATATTTTAGGCACGCCAATGTTAATATTATTAACCATATTATTATTATGATGTTAATATTATTATTTGTTGTCTGATAGTTTAGGCAAGTCAATGATGTTAATATTATTTGTTGTCTGATAGTTTAGGGAAGTCAATGATGCTAATACTATTTGTGCTTTTCACAAGCATATTTATGTCTTCATCTGCCTCTCTTGACTGATCATCCCCGACAATTTGTGTCCATTCCATGTAAGTTGATAATCATCATTACATTTGTAATTTTCCACATGGTTTTAATGAGTGATTAAAAAATACCAACAGCATTTGTTATCTTATTTCTCCAAAATATTCTCAACACTTCTTTTTCAATAGTATTCTTAACACTCTTCATTTTTCATATTATTCTCACCATTAATCTCATCTCATCTTGTTCCTCTTCTACTTTGCGATGTCGAAGTGAAGCATAAACAGCGGGAGAGTGCCTGTTCATGAGTTTAAAACAAAGTCGACAAGGTCGACTTCATTGCACCGGGTTTGCATTCCATATGGCTAAGTCTCTTTCCGCATCGAACTGTCGCACAAAGCACGAACTCCGTTTCATATATCGAGATTCCCATGGACATGTTATTCCTTCTGCCCATCGTGTACATGGTCGGCCTCCTCTTCTGCTTCCATTTGGACTGTATAACATTGCTACAGAACAAAACACCCCGGAGTCATGACATGACCCTCAGACCGGCAGGCTAATGTGCTAGCTACGATGCCACCGCGCCTCCCAACATTACAGATAATTGCCAATATTTGATGCCCAGGAGTTGGGAAATTGTGGGAAATAAATCTGGCCAGACGCCGACATCTCTATGATTACACTTTGCAGAAAACTGGTCGTCATTCTCTCAACTATCTCCAACAGTTCCGATAGCATCTAGTGGAGGAGGGTTATGCCCCTAGAGGCTGTCGCTCGGCTCATAAATACACTGCATGTTCTTGTATTAAGTGGGTGCGGGGGTTAAAGAAGCTGTCTGCTAGTATAGAAGCTCCGGGTTCCATTCGCATTCATTGAGACAGAGACAGAGACACATACACGGTGACTCACGCAAAGACAGAAATAAATTACAGATACACAAAGTGACACAGAGATACAGACAGACACGGACACAGAGACAGAGACAAAGATGGACACAGAGACAAAGACACAGACACTGATACATATACAGAGACAGACACAGAGACTCATACAGACACACACATAGACATACACAGACAGATACACACAGACAGACACAAACAGATGCACACATACATATACAAAGAAACACAGACAGACACAAACAGACACAGACAGACAGATACACACAGACATATATACACAGACACACACACACAGATACACACACACTGAAAGGCAGACATACCGACACACACAGACAGGCACACAGACACAGACAGACAGACACACGCAGACATAGACAGACACACACACACACATAAACAGACACAGACAGACAGACAGACAGACAGACAGACAAACAGACAGACAGACAGACAGACAGACACAGAGACAGACACAGAGACAGTTGTAACATTCATTATATCTATTGCTTATTATCATGTATTCAGTCTCATCTCTTCATGCCTAAATGTATCCAATCCTACATATAGAAATGTGTATCGGGTAATTGTGCTTCTGGTTGCATGCAGCCAAGAAACAGCTAAAGATGCTTGGGTTGACTGCGACGTCCTGTGAAGAATGCACAACTAACTTTTATGCACGCCTATTTTACAACTAACTTTTCCTTTTGATCTGACGAAGAATTCACAACCGAAACGCCAGATGGATTTTGTTTGCCTATTCCTCAGGGAGCTGTATCTATCTTGTCATGTTTGCCCCACCGATATTTTTAATGCTGCCCCTACTTTTTCCTGCTCTGTAATTTATTGGAAACATAATTTTGGCGACAATTTCTTCAGATTTTTGTACCTGAAAATGGCATGTTGCAGACGTTTTTGGAAAGTACGATAGTGCCCTCTGGAAATATTGGGCAAAACAAATGAGTGACGGATGCAGAATCACTCGAATTCCATGATTCATTCTCTTAGTTGATTGCTTGGCTCGCGGCCGTTCTCCCTCTTCAGCTCATCTTCTATATTTCTCCATTCTTCTATTCTAGATAGGTTCATTTATATTTCTTGTATGTTCTGCACCGACCACCGCCCACTTCGCTTTATGATGGCGACAGAAGTCCCGCAGTCAATTTCATGCAATACATAAGATCGTTCCTGCAAGTTATTTCCCCTGTTGATATTCCATTTATCTCCCTTGAACTAACTATGTTTTTATTGATATTTGCGTCGAGTCACATTTGCCGCAAATGTCCGCTGTATTATTGTTTCGGGCTGTGCAACTTGAATACTTATGACAGAATACAACATGTTGTTACTATTATGTGAGTGCTATAATTGTCCTGCCCGGTGACTCCATCCCTAGAGGTAGAGAAAAATCAATCAATCAGGTGCCGTCTCCACAATGAAGGTTGGCTGCAATGGATTTCCAACACTGTCTGTCTCTCGCCCTGACTGTACATTCTGTCAGGTTGATGTTCGTCCATCTCTTGATGTTAGCTTCCCACTTGTATCGTTGTCAACCTCTTGCTCGCTTGCCCTCAACCTTGTCCTCCACTATGGTTTTCTTAAGAGTATCATGTCTTTTAACGTGACCGAATTATTTCACTTGCCTCCTCTTTATGTCTTTCATCAACTCTCTCTTCATTCCCAGTTTTACTAGAACCTCTGCATTTGATTGTTTTCGTTTTCATGAAATACGACCTATTCATCTGTATATCCACATCTCAGGGTTTCTATGCGACTTTCTAATTGCTTGTTCAATGTCCAGGCTTCCGAGCCATACGGTAGCGTTGAATATACGTAGCATTTGACAATTCTCATTTTTAATGCGGTGTTAATCTCTCTAGATGTTAATACTGATTTCATGCTGTAGAAAAAATTTTTTGGCCATATCTATTATCTTTTTTATTTCTATTTCACTTCTGCCATCATCTGTTATCATATTTCCAAGATAGGAGAAGCGTGTTACTTGTTCTAGTATCTGCCCGGTTACGGTGCTTTTCATTGGTGACCTTTCCTTTCCACTGCTTATTATCATATTTTTTATTTATTTTTAGATGTTAATATCCAAGCCACATTCTGCACTGTGCCTGTTTACTTCTTCCACTAGGTCTTGTAACTCTTGCTCACTTTCTGCTAGTAACACGGTATCATCTGCATACCTAGATTGTTTATGATTCTTCCATTGCTGTTAAGTCCAGGCAGTTCAACTTGTTTGAAAATTATTTGTGTGTATAGGTTGAAGAGGAGATGTAGAGAACAGGATGGATTAAAATATAATGAAAACAGAATAAAGACCTGCGGTGGATGAAATCTAGAGTAAACATACCAAAGGTCCGGTTCAGCCAAAGTCTAGGAAATGCGACCCAGAGGTTGGTACCAAACAAAATCTGGGGAAAACAGTCCATGATGCCAGTAACAAACAAAGTCTGGGGAAAACAGTCCGTGACGCCAGTAACAAACAAAGTAGTCTGGGGAAAACAGTCCGTGACGCCAGTAACAAAGTATAAAGAAGACACAATCTAGATGATTCTTGTCCTTGTGTGTGGTCTTGGTGCTTGATTTATGGCTTGTCACATTTGCTGTCACTGTCACACTTGTATCTGCAAAGGTTGCATCTCT
>JACEFZ010028209.1:225000-279350 GCA_014155875.1 Cepaea nemoralis
TGGAGAGAAATAGACTGAGAGTGAATGAGAAACAAAGAGAGAGAGAGAGAGAGAGAGAGAACGAGATAGAGAGATGGAGATAGAGACATAGAAAAGGAGACTGAGAGGAAGAGAGAGAGAACGAACGAACGAACAAACTTTATTTTCAAAGGGTTAAGAATTGGGCACGCAGGCCCGTCTAACATTCTGCCCTTCTATCACTCTCTTTCATACATTATTTCATTCACACATCATTCAAGCCTAACAGAGAACAGCAACAATATAAGGGATATGCATTATAAAGGCATGGGCAAAATGTGAACATCAAAACTACACGACACAGTAAAATTAGATAATGGTCTGACACTTGTTATTAGCGAGAGAGAGAGAGAGAGAGAGAGAGAGAGAGAGAGAGAGAGAGAGAGAGAGAGAGAGAGAGAGAGAGAGAGAGAGAGAGAGAGAGAGAGAGACAGACAGACAGACAGACAGACAGACAGACAGACAGACAGTATAACAGACAGACAGACAGACAGACAGACAGACAGACAGACAGACAGACAGACAGACAGAACAAACTTTATTTTCAAAGGGTTAAGAATAAGGCCCGCAGGCCCGCCTAACATTCTGCCCTTCTATCACTCTCTTTCATATATTATTTCATTCATACATCATTCAAGGCTATCAGAGAACAGCAACAATATAAAAGATATGCATTATAAATGCATAGGCAAAATGCGAAAATCAATACTATACGACTTAGTAATATTAGATAATGGTGGACTGGCTGCTATACTAGGGTTTTGTTATTATTATTATTTGTATTATTAAGGGGGAAGATAGAGAGAGACCATAGAGACAAATAAGACGACAATTATGAACACACCAGACAGACACCGAGAGAGAGAGAGAGAGAGAGATACGGATGCCATGAGACAGACAACCAAACCGACACACAGACGGACAGAGACACCTAGAGAAAGTGAGACAGACAGACGGATAGACAGATAGACGGACAGAGACACCTAAAGAAAGTGAGACAGACAGACAGACAGACAGACAGACAGACAGACAGACAGACAGACAGACAGACAGACAGAAAATCAGTCAATCAGACAGACAGACAGACAGACAGACAGACAGACAGACAGACAGACAGACAGACAGACAGACAGACAGACAGACAGAACGGACTTTATTTTCAAAGGGTAACGAATTGGGCAATCAGACCCTTCTTACATTCGGCCCTTCCAATCACTCATCTTTATTTCATCAATAATGCAAAATACATTCACGTAGGAAAAAACATTGTCAAATGAATGTTGTCAACATAAACAATGCATATTACCATGTTATGAGACACATAACCCAGCCACTCAGCCACCCCCATCCACCCAAACACCCCCACCCAACTACACACACACCCCCAGGAACACATACATGCCTCCACCCATCCACCACCCACACATCCCACTCCCACACACATCCCCCACCTAAACACATCTCCCCAACACACACACATCTTCCACCCACCACACATCCCCACCCACGCACACACACACACCCCCAAGCAAAAATACAGGCACCCGCCCATCCTATCACCCACCCACACATACCACCATTACACACATCTCCCCACCCTCACACATATCCTCCACTCATCCCATAACCCATCAACACTCACCCACCAACATATCCTCCACCACACACGCACAGACCCACAACCACCCAGTCAAACACACATCCCCTAACCACACATTCCCACCTATACACACACATATCCCCAACAACCCACACATCACGCACTTACCCACACACAAAACTAGCATTCACCCACACATCGCCCCCTTTTACACATCCCCAACCTACACAATCTCCCACACCCACCCACATATCCCACGCCCATACACACACATCCCCACTCCAACCTACACACACTCACCCACCCTCACATCCTCCACCCCTACCCCCAATCACCCATCCTCCAATCACACATCCCTTAACCACACATCCCTTAACCACACATCCCCCACCCACACACACCCCACCCATACACTCACACACACACATATCTCCCCACCCATACACACACCCACACTCATCCCCACCAACCAACACATCCCCCATCCACAAACACACACCTCCCACCCCCACACATCCCCACTACCCACACACATCCCCACCCACACATCTTCCCATCCACACAAACATCCCCCACCAATGCACTTATCTCCCACATATATCCACCCACTAACGTCAAGCATCCCTCAACCACTCACACCCATACATCCCCCATCCACCCATCAACATATACATCTCCCATCTACTCACCCACACTCACACACCCCATCCACACAGCAAAACACGCATCCCCACCCTCACATACATCCTTTTACCCACCCGCACATTCCACACCCAATCACACCTACCCCACCTATCCACACATACATCCCTCACCCACACACATCTCCCCTCCCGCACAACACCCCACCCATACACACATCTTCTTCTCTCACACACGCATCCCCATACACATCCCCACCCACACATCACTCACCCACCCACACACACACACACATCTCCCCACCCACCCACACATCCCCCACCTACAAACACAGTCACAACCCACACATACATCCTCTACCCACCCACAATTACCCCACACACACACCCATCCACACAGACATATCTTCCACCCACACACACATCACCATACCCATCCCCCACACCCATCATACCAGACAGACAGGCATGCAGGCAGACGGACAGAGACACCAAGAGAAAGTGAGATAGACAGGCACACACTGAGAGATATAAAGAGAGACCAAGAGGCAGACAGACAACGAATGAACGAAAGAACGAACGAACTTTATTTTCAAAGAGTTAAGCATTGGGCAGGCATGTCTGACAGTCTTCTCTTCTTATATCTTTCCTCTCATATGTTATTTCGAGAGAGACCAAGAGGCAGACAAACAGAGACACTGAGAGAGACAGACAGAGACGCTGAGACAGACAGACAGAGAAATAAACAAATAGACAGACAGAGAGAGAGAGAGAGAGAGAAAGGTAGACAGACACAGAAAGCGACACACACACACACACACACACACACACACATACACAGAGAGAGAGAGAGAGAGAGAGAGAGAGAGAGAGAGAGAAACACAGAAAGTGAGAGAGAGAGAGAGAGAGAGAGAGAGAGAGAGAGAGAGAGAGAGAGAGAGAGACCAGAATACTATGTAATAATATGAATATTAACAGCGAGAAATGCCATCTCGATGTTCCTCTCACAGACGGAACCAGGGCCCATACATATCTTCCTATATTTGATTACACGAACATGGTGATTATTCACAACCCGAGCTGTAGGAACCACCACAAGCCGAGTCATGTTTTCTCCGGGTGCTATCACAATGTTTGTGCTTATAACCGCCGCTCTATCTTGTTTTCTTTCATGTCGCTTATTTGACTGAGTCCCTATTTTGTTCTCCCTACCCGGGCAATAATAATAAATATATAACGTTCTTAGCTCAACAGTTACATTAACTGGTGCTTCAACGTTTCGTCACTCTGGCACGGCATCAGTAGATATAAATAAGAGGTTAATCTTTATCAATGTCATCATCATCATCAGCATCATCATCATCATCATTATCACCATATAAGTCTATTGCAGTTTAGTGGTTGGTTTGAATTTGATTATGTAGTATGAGCGTTAAGAAGGTCAACCAGAGAGACGAATGGAGACGGCTTGTATCTGTAGCAAAGAACCTCAATGGCTCGGAATGCTGAAGAAGAAGAAGAAGAAGAAGAAGAAGAAGAAGAAGAAGAAGAAGAAGAAGAAGAAGAAGAAGAAGAAGAAGAAGAAGAAGAAGAAGAAGAAGAAGAAGAAGTGTGTATAGTATTTGTATTATCGAAGTTTGGTTAGTATGTGGTTTACAAAAGTGGGTATAGTGTTTGGTTTACAGAATTGTATAGAATTTGATTTATGAAAGCGTGTTAAGTATTTCATTTACAGAAGTGTGTACAGTATTTGGTTTACAGAAGTGTGTTTAGTATTTGGTTTACATAAGTGTATAGTACTTGGTTTGCAGGAAGTGAGCATTTTATTTAGTCTCCAGAAGTATGTATAGAGTGTGGGTTTGTTTGTTTGTTTGTTTATTCACATATCCTTTACAGAACATCGCTGTAAACATCAACATCTTTCAGCTGATTGTTGATTTCTTGACAAGATTACGCTCAGTAGTTTGCCATTGCATGTATAGTGGTTGGTTGAGAGAAATCAGAGTCTTTAGTTTACATAAGTGCATTTAGTATATGGATTGCCGAAGTATGTATAGTCGTTGGTTAGCATATATTTATGTAGTATATGTATTACAGAAGTGTGTACAGTATTTAGTTTACGGAAGTGTGTACAGTATTTAGTTTACACAAGTGTGTACAGTATTTGGTTTACATAAGTGTGTACAGTATTTGGATTACAGAAATGTGTATAGTTTTTGATTTATAAATGTGTGTATAGTATTTGTTTTATAAAAATGCGCATAGTATTTGCTTTATAAAAGCGTGTATAGTGTTTGCTTTATTAAATGTGTGTAGTATTTGGTTGATAAAGGTCTGTATAGTATTTGGTTTACAACATTGTCTATAGTATTTGGTTTATAAAAGTCTGTATAGTACTTGATTTACAATATTGTGTATAGCATTTGGTTTTTAAAAGTGTGTATAGTATTTGGTTTATAAAAGTGCGTCAGGAATTTGGTTTGCTGGATTCTGTTTGCTGTGGCGGGATGCAGGTCCAATCAAGACACCTAAGATCCCGGCGGGGACCCCATGGACCTTGCTTTCTGTTCCCACCTGCTGTAAAGTTTGGTCAGCGCTTGCAATCCTAGCTACCTAGGCTGCGTATCAGGGGTTTTGATCAGAGGCGCATCCAGGTATGATGCAAATTTGCCATAACCCGCTGACCAAGGCCTACATAACGATACTTTAATCATGATAACATAACGATTCTTCAATCAATATAAAATATCTATACTTCATTAAGGATAACATAGATACTTCAATAAGGATAACATTACTGTGCTTCAATAAGAATAACATAAACGATACCTCAATAAGGATAACATAACGACTCCACGCTCTGATTTCAGGCGCCACGGTCAGGATGCCACAGTGAGGATGACACTGCAAAATTTAATATAACGTAAAAGTTTTATTGTAAAGATACTGACATTTGTTGGGCCTTAGTCACATGAAAAGTGAGTTATTGATATCTCTCGGACGTTGGTAAAATGCAAAGTGGGTTATTTACATCTGTTCCGCCTTGGTAAAATAAAATGTGAGCTATTTACATCTGTCGGACTTTGGTAAAATAAAAAGTGAGTTATTTACATCTTTCGGGCCTTGGTGAAATGAAAAGAGAGATATTTACATCTGTCGGGCCTTGATAAAATTAAAAGTGAGTTATTGACATCTGTCGGACCTTTGTAAAACGAAAAATGAGCTACTGACATTCGTTGGATCCTGGTAAAATGAAAATTGAGTTATTGACATCTGTTAGGCCATGGTAAAGTGGAAAATGAGGAATTGACACCTGTTGGACAAGCAAGAGTCTCTGTGTGCCAGCATTGTAACAGAAATCTCCGGCTCAGATTGATCACCAATCTTCGACCCACTCTAGGAGTAACAGATTGGTCACTCATCTCCGACCCACTCTAAAGTGACAGATTGATCACCCAACTCCGTGCACTATAATAATATAATAGCATGCAAGATATCTTATTATTAAAAACTGAGCCATTTATCCATTTAAACACTTGAGCTGTACTGTGAGGATACTAACAGGCCTATCTGCAACATAATGACAGCGACAATGTTCGAAATTTTGGGAAGGATAGGGACAATGTTTGAAACTTTGGGAGAATTGTCACAATGTGACAGGGAGACATGGAGCGTGTAGATGCGTGAAGCAAATGGCGTCGTCTATCGATCCGTCGGACTCCACGTGACCGCCAACAGATAGTCGGTTGAATGAGGCATGATCTGAACATAATGCGACCAACTATTATGGAAAGAAGAATGTACATGAAACGCAATAAATTGATAAGCGAATAAAGCGAAGCATGCCCATTTAAACGGGAGTCTCCCGTGGTGAAGTAGTCAAGCTGTCTGACTCAGGCTCCGAAGATTGTGGGTTCGATTCCGGGCCGCGTCCTTCGGTTCATGAGTGCATGTTTACGGAGACTCCTGAGGGTCTTCGCTGGACCTACGGAGTTCGTGCTGTGTGCGACGTTTTCCGTCGACAGAAAGAGACTGAGCCATACAAGACAAAATCCCGGCGCAATGAAGTCGACCATGTCGAGTAACAACCTTTTTTAAGCCCATATAAACAATAACAACGCAGACATAATAACAGTCCATATTTTCTAGGAAACAGAAGAAGATGTTGTATTTCGTCGACAACAGCAGAATAGGTAGTAGAGAAGAATATGTTGTATTTCGTCGACAACAGCAGAATAGGTAGCATTTGGTGCAAAGAGAAGGATAGTTGTTATTTCGTGCAAAGAGAGGAATAGGTTTATGTCGTGCATAGAGAAGAATAGTTGTTATTTTGTGCAAAGAGAGGAATAGTTGTTATTTCGAGCAAAGAGAAGAATAGTTGTTAATTCATGCAAAGAGAAAAATTGTCTTCGCGAACAAAGAGAAGAATTGTTGTCATTTGGTGCAACAAGAAGAATAGTTGCTATTTCATGCAAACAGAAGAAAAGCTGACATTTCGTGCAAAGAGAAGAAAAGTTGCCATTTCGTGCAAACAGAAAAAAAAGTTGTCATTTCGTGCAAATAGAAGAATATGTGCATTTTAGGAGAAACAGAAAAATAGTTGCTGTTTCGGGGGAAACAGAAAAATTGTTGTAATCGAGGAAATAGAAGAATAGTTGATATTTTGAAGAAACATAATACTTTGTGGTATTTCGTTTAAACAGAAGAATATGTGTTATTTTGAGAAAACAAACACAAATACATATTGCCAGCATTGCTTCTCTCGATGCACGAAACTCCGTAGCATCCGCGCAGATAAGACTTTTGCGTGAACCAAGTGATGACTGTGAATCTACAACCATGGCCAGACTGCGAGAACAGCAAATTAAAAGAAGGGTGGCCAAACAAGAACACTACGCAGGAAGCCAAAGAAGATTGATAAACCAACACAGAACTGGCGTCGTTAGCCGCTACACGCTGCGGGATTTGCTGAGGAGGGGATCCGAGCACTTATGGACTGAATGGTTCGATGTGTAATGAGGATGATCTGTCGACTAACTAACTAACTAACTAACTAACAAATACATATTGCCGCTCCAGAGAAGCGGAAATGAAAAGGATCAGATGGAAACAGTAAAAATGTTAAATGTTGTGGTTACATTAAAAGACATGTCGGTCAACACAAACTGTTCCGGGTCAGTGAACAAGAGAAAGACAACGAAACGACTGTGAAGACAGCATCAAGTGATTGACCGCCTGTAGTGTATCGTAGCGCACGCACAACCAAATCGAGACACGTAAAGTTATAGAGATTTTTTGGAGCCATCCATCGTTATAGAGACCGTTGTCTCGGTTGATACCTTTCATATTGAATAGAAATAGTTAATTCGACAAAAATCAGTCTCACTCAGTGTTGAAGAGCATGAAATAAACGCGTGTCGCTGCCGCAGAGAGAAATAAGTGAAATATTCAAATACATATAATTCAACTATTAAAGCTTAATTTGTTGCGAATGAAATAGTCGCCATCTTTGCGCACCGAGAACATCATATCTCTTCCTCTTATCGCTGCTTCCGCTTCCGTTGCCTCAATACCCAGAATACGCCATTCCGGAAACGGAACTCCTACTTGTGAAAATACAATTTCATGGCGAGTCAGAAGTGATTAAATTTTAAGAGTTGTGTGTAATTAAATAAATATCTCTGCTGAGAGCTGCCATTTCCCGACTGACTGTGATTTTGTACAAGAATAACCAACTCAATTCCCTGTAGTTATCAATGATAATCTTCTATGTCCCAGAAGAATAATCAGAGGATACTGAGGAAAGTAAACAAGACGAGCATCGATTCTGTCTCTTCGCTGTGTGGAGTAATCGAATATTTGAAAAAAAACTACTTGACATTTGAGACACGATCGTGATTACTGTATCGAAATCGAGTTTATAGGATATGTCCAAAAGTTTTATGATCTGACGGCCTGCGGAGCAATCATGTGGCTACAAATGATTGGGCGATATTTTTATCAACGTGGTCGTTTATTCTGGTCGCGCATACCATCCTCTCCCCTCGCATCTGTGTTTGTTGCACTTGCGCGTTATACGTACTTCCTCAGTTTTCGATCATTCTTCTTCTTCTTCTTCTTCTTCTTCTTCTTCTTCTTCTTCTTCTTCTTCTTCTTCTTCTTCTTCTTCTTCTTCCTCTTCTTCTTCCTCTCTTCTTTTCTGTTACTCCCCCTATCCCTCCTCCTCATCCAGGAATGCAAACGAACTCATCAGCTAGACATAGAGTGCAAAGATAAAACAAAGACAAGAGATGAATAATTTTAACACAATATTATAAATCTTATGATGAATAATTTTAACACAATATTATAAATCTTGTGATGAATAATTTTAACACAATATTATAAATCTTGTGATGAATAATTTTAACACAATATTAGACATCTTGTGAAGGTCACAAAAGTTAGCTTCTGCAGTAATCCCCACCCGTCAAAATCTGCAACCCGACTCTGGTGACGACCATCGGACCTAAAGGCCAGGTTTATTCTCCAGTCCTCTTGGCCAGGCTTATTCTACATCTCCGACCAAACCAACACAACACCCTGGAACATATCATACGTCTGAGGCCTTGGAGCTAATACAAAAATTAATCTCTTATAATGTGTTCAGGAACCCAGTGTCCATGTCCCACCCTCCCCCTCATACGGGGGTAAAAGATTTTTGAACGCAGTTTTAGGCCCGGCTGATGGATAGTCCTGGTAGTGGTTGCCGGCTGGGATTTACACGAGAACAGGAGGCGGTCGCTAGGGAGAGAATGATAAGAAGACTGTCGATAAGGAAGAGAGCACTGGGGAAAACGATGTTGAGGAGGAAGAGTTTCAATGTGGACAAGCTGATGAGAAGGAAGGGGCGTATTGTGGAGAAAGCTTAGATGCGGAAATCTATGGAGATATATAGCCAAGTAATACTAGAGACGCATTTATTTGTGTCTTTCTGTTTTCTGTAGTCAGAACCATGTCCGAGTTATTATTGGGGGGGGGGGGGGGGGGAGGGTTTCGGTACGTCTAATTGTAAAGGCTTGAGCTTGATATAATACAGTGTAATAGCATGCCTTGATACACCCAGGTCAAAAGGTCATTGTCAGGGGGTTGAAGAGGACATATTGCAAATCATAACATACCCAAGATTAAAAAGGAAAGACTTCAAAAGACGGACGATAGAACGAATTAACGGACTTTAGTTTCAGAGAATTAGGAAGTGAGCAACACAGACCCGTCTGACATTCTGCCCTTGTTATAACTCTGGTCTCATACATTATTTCATTCACACATCACTGATGAGGCTACTCATAAAGTATTGCGCTAACAGCAACAGCAACAACTAACCACAAATGAGTCCACCCGAAGGTTAGAAGATGAAAGACTGCACTCTGCCACAGGATCACCCAAGGCCACACAGATTTACTATCTGGTGTCAACAAACTGTTCAAGGATGTCGTGCTAATCGCCATCATGGCAAGCACTCGAAGATCTCCAACGATTCCTCACTCACGCCAGAAGTGTGATATTCAATTGCCGTGATGATAAGTACAGTTGCTGACGACAGTCCGTGGCCTGGGTTAATAAACCATGATGTGACCTTGTTGACGTCAGACTTGTCGACAGTCCGTGGCCTAACTTATGATGTGACCTACTGTTGACGTGGCCTGGGTGAAACAACCATGATGTGACCTTGTTGACGTCAGACTGTCGACAGTCCGTGGCCTAACTATGATGTGACCTTGTTGAAGAAACCATGATGTGACCTTGTTGTTTATAATGGATTTTGTTGTTGTGTTTGTAAAACTCAAGCGTAGTCCATACACGGGCTACTGTTTCTGGTACACTGGACTGATTTGTGCGTGTGGATCAGCTTTTACCAATGTCTCTCGCCTTCAGGCGAACCCACTCCGACGTCTGAGGTACTTGTAATTTACGTCCCAAAGTCAAGGACGAGAAGACAACATTTTAGTCCAATTTACCAAATATACAGAATACTTATACTGTGTGGACACATGTGTACCAAATGTACAGAATACTTATTGTGCGTGCATGTGTGTACTAAATATACAGAATACTTATTGTGCGTGCATGTGTGTACTAAATATAAAGAATACTTATTGTGCGTGCATGTGTGTACTAAATATAAAGAATACTTATTGTGCGTGCATGTGTGTACTAAATATAAAGAATACTTATTGTGCGTGCATGTGTGTACTAAATATAAAGAATACTTATTGTGCGTGCATGTGTGTACTAAATATACAGAATACTTATTGTGTGTGCATGTGTGTACTAAATTTACAGAATACTTATTGTGCGTGTATGTGTGTACTAAATATACAGAATACTTATTGTCCGTGCAAGGGTGTACTAAATATACAGAATACTTATTGTGCGTGCATGTGTGTACTAAATTTACAGAATACTTATTGTGTGTGCATGTCTGTACTAAATTTACAGAATACTTATTGTGCGTGTATGTGTGTACTAAATATACAGAATACTTATTGTGCGTGCAAATGTGTACTAAATATACAGAATACTTATTGTGCGTGCATGTGTGTACTAAATATAAAGAATACTTATTGTGCGTGCATGTGTGTACTAAATATACAGAATACTTATTGTGTGTGCATGTGTGTACTAAATTTACAGAATACTTATTGTGCGTGTATGTGTGTACTAAATATACAGAATACTTATTGTGCGTGCAAGGGTGTACTAAATATACAGAATACTTATTGTGCGTGCATGTGTGTACTAAATTTACAGAATACTTATTGTGTGTGCATGTGTGTACTAATTTACAGATACTTATTGTGCGTGTATGTGTGTACTAAATATACAGAATACTTATTGTGCATGCAAGTGTGTACTAAATATACAGAATAACTTATTGTGCGTGCATGTGTGTACTAAATATAAAGAAACTTATTGTGCGTGCATGTGTGTACTAAATATACAGAATACTTATTGTGTGTGCATGTGTTGTACTAAATTTACAGAATACTTATTGTGCGTGTATGTGTGTACTAAATATACAGAATACTTAGTTGTGCGTGCAATGTGTGTACTAAATATACAGAATACTTATTGTGCGTGCATGTGTTTACTAAATTTACAGAATCTTATTGTGCGTGCATGTGTGTACTAAATATACAGAATACTTATAGTGTGTGGACACGTGTGTACCAAATATACAGAATACTTATAGTGTGTGGACACGTGTGTACCAATTATACAGAATACGTATAGTGTGTGGACACATGTACCAAATGTACAGAATACTTATACTGTGTGGACACATGTGTACCAAATATACACAATACTTATTGTGCGTGCATGTGTGTACTAAATATACAGAATACGTATTGTGCGTGCATGTGTGTACTAAATATAAAGAATACTTATTGTGCGTGCATGTGTGTACTAAAATATAAAGAAGTACTTATTGTGCGTGCATGTGTGTACTAATATACAGAATACTTATTGTGTGTGCATGTGTGTACTAAATATACAGAGTACTTATTGTGTGTGCATGTGCGTACTAAATTTACAGAATACTTATTGTGCGTGCATGTGTGTACTAAATATACAGAATACTTATTGTGCGTGCAATGTGTGTACTAAATATACAGAATACTTATTGTGCGTGCATGTGTGTACTAAATTTACAGAATACTTATTGTGCGTGCATGTGTGTACTAAATATACAGAATACTTATTCGTGTGTGGACACGTGTGTGTACCAAATATACAGCAGATACTATTAGTGTGTGGACACGTGTGTACCAATGATACATGATATACGTATATGTGTGGACACGTGTACAAATGTACTAGAATACTTATCATGTGTGGGACACATGTGTACCAACATACACAATACTTATGTGCGTGCATGTGTGTACCAATATACAGACTACTTATGTGTGCTGTGCATGTGTGTACTAAATACTAGAGATGTTCATTATTCTGTTCGATCTTTAGAGCTAGCTGTAGAGAGAGGGACAACGGGCCTCCAGTTCAGTCCAGACTGATCAGGAGCCTGTTATAGTAGGGGCTACACGCCGCAATAGGTCAGGGCGGCCGTGTGCGCGTAGTAGCGGGACGCTCATACCTCTGCCGTGCGTCATGGGGTGGAATCCCTAGAGAAGCGAAGCTTAAGCTTCCAGTCTATCCAGCCTAGATGATAGAAAACCAGGACATTTATGGGCGTAAGGCGGTCGACATGGAAGATGCCACAGCACGTACCAGTGCGACATGGAACTGACCATATCACGTACCCAGTGCGACGACTGGAACTGACCCCGATCACGTACTCAGTTGCCGACATGGAACTGACACGTCACGTACTCAGTGCCGACATGGAACTGACCACAGCACGTACCAGTGCGACATGAAAGGACCACATCACGTACTCAGTGCGACATGGAGCCTCTGACCACGTCACGTCCCAGTGCCGACATGGAACTGACCACATCACGTACTCAGTGCCGACATGGAACTGACGACGTCACGTACCCAGTGCCGACATGGAACTGACCACATCACGTACTCAGTGCCGACATGGAACTGACCACGTCACGTACCCAATGCCGACATGGAACTGACCACATCACGTACCCAGTGCCGACATGGAACTGACTACATCACGTACCAGTGCCGACTGGACAAAACAACTAGGGGTCCAGCACCTTATACCCATTACATCTAAATGCGTGCAAGAGGGTCCTTGACCTACTTACCGACCACTGACCATAGCTGAAGCCTCCATATACTCTACAGAGGTAGCCTGAGGTAATATGACCAAACCTCCTCATCGATCCTGTACCATCTTCCATTTGTGAAATAGTCCAATGCCTCTATCCATTCCCGGTGTGAAAGAGCGACTGCGACCTTGTTTTCTCTAACCAGTCACCTTGGACTGACCATCTCATCCACTGGTTGCCATCTGTAAAAAGGGCCGTGATAATATTGAAAGATTCATTGTTCGTGGAGTTCATCATGACATGTGATTTTCCTCTTCCATTTCCTGCTTCTTTCTTGCCATTATTTTCCCCCGTTCTTTATTAGGACGAAATCAGATGCGGTGGTGATCCAGCTTCCATTTGGCTATCACATGGCCGTAATCCGCCTTGCTGTGCCTATTTTTTCCACTTGCTAATAGCCAGCATGAATTAATCCGGTCTCACATGTTTTTGCAGCTATCTAAGTTTGCCAGAACGAAATCGCCGATTTCAACCGGAGCTCTCATTTGTGGCCTCTTCATTCCGGCAGTATGGAGTGGAGAGGTCTTAATTTCGTCATCCTCAGAAAACAGTGAAATGGGAATGGGGACAGCAAATGAAAAGGCTTCTGTAGCATCTTGTGTCGCTGTTTTAAGACGGCAGAATGGTCGGTTGAATCATCATTTGGCGGGCAAACACTTTCTGAGCTAGCGACATGTTTTCTGGTGTATTATAAACAAAGAAAAGCTCAACGGAACACGGCTTTCAAACAAATGTTCAGCTAACAAATACATGGGGAACAAACAAGCAAACAAGGAGCCAAGCATTTGCTAATGACAAGCCAGACAAACAGAAGCTTGACATGGCAGATGAAATCATGAATTGACGTACTTTAAACAGCATTGTAACAACCACACCAAAACATTATTATCATTATTATTATTATTATTGTTGTTGTTGTTGTTGTTGTTGTTGTTGTTGTTGTTGTTGTTGTTGTTGTTGTTATGCGAGTGCTGCTGTTGATTAGTTATTATTACTATACTCATTATTATTTATTATTACTATAATTATTAATATTATTAAGAGTATTATTAGTTCTCTTCTTCAGCATCTACATCTTCGTCTGCTTCGTATTATTATTATTATTATTGTTATTATTATTATTATTATTATTATTATTATTATTATTGTCATCGTTATTATTACTATTGTTATTATTTATTTCCTCCTTCCTCCGTCTTCTTCTACTTCAAGAACAAGAAGAAGAACAACAACCTCAGCATGAAAATTCCGGAGAGTTGTAACAATAACAACTCACATAGCGTCCCCCACACGACTTATGCCCCACACGACTTATGCCCCACACAACTAGCGCCCCACACAACTAGCGCCCCACACAACTAGCGCCCCACACAACTAGCGCCCCACACAACTAGCGCCCCACACAACTAGCGCCCCACACAACTAGCGCCCCACACAACTAGCGCCCCACACAACTAGCGCCCCACACAACTAGCGCCCCACACAACTAGCGCCCCACACAACTAGCGCCCCACACAACTAGCGCCCCACACAACTAGCGCCCCACACAACTAGCGCCCCACACAACTAGCGCCCCACACAACTAGCGCCCCACACAAACTAGCGCCCCACACAACTAGCGCCCCACACAACTAGCGCCCCACACAACTAGCGCCCCACACAACTAGCGCCCCACACAACTAGCTCACACATATGATGAAGTATCTGTGCCAGAAGCAACTCCTCCATCCTCAAGTGCGCGAGATCAGGTCACTCATTAAGTCAGGATGTATGCGTGCGCACGACAGTATTCACTGATGATGGCTGATGAAAGGTGCTCATTCAGCAGACGGTACTGGAAAGCCCCGGTTAACGTCAGGTTTTTTTTATATTCCATATCCCTTGCAGGACGTTGCAATCAACACCAGCATTTTTCATCTGCTGTTGATGCACTAGGCAAGATTACGCTCAGTAGTTTGCCATTGCTTTCTGAGCGACCGGCTCACATACCCCATAAGTTGCCAACGCGGCGAGAACGGCTACCGATTCTCGCGCATGTTACGTTACTCACGTGGTCGGAGTTACGTTCTTGGAAAACGGGACTTTAAGTAAAACGACGTATAGCGAAACATTATGCAGCTGTATACACAGGTGACGACGTTATGGCGGAACGTAGCGACGTAAAGTGAAGTTATATCACATTGTGACAACGACGTTATAGCGAAACGACGTAAACCGAAGCGACGTATAGCGGAGCCTACCAGTAGTCAGCATCATGGCCACCATTGGGCTCCAAATACTCTGGAATTGTCCATCCACACTAGGCACCTTCCGTGCCAGGGATCTCGGCATACAAGTATAAAGGTGGATGCAGCCATGCCAGTCACCTTGGTGACCGTGGCTGTCCATAGCCTCCTGTCTCGTGTACTGCCCTTCTTCTTATAGTCCTTGCCTTGTGGCGTTGGTGATCATGTCTGACCACAAGCGTCAGTCTGTTGTGCTACCAGTGATTTTAGAGATCGATGCTCCTCCATTCCATGATGTCAAACTGGTCTATACAACATCCGCCAAGCGCCGATTGGTCTATACAACATCCGCCAAGCGCCGATTGGTCTATACAACATCCGCCAAGCGCCGATTGGTCTATACAACATCCGCCAAGCGCCGATTGGTCCATACAACATCCGCCAAGCGCCGATTGGTCTACACAAATATGGTTCTATAGTCTGTCCAGAAATGTATGCCTTCATTCACGATCAATTGTTTTGAAAACTGTCTGTTGCACCGTTATGAAATTTTTCCTGCCTTCTTATATTTACCCTCACCCTAGGAATATGTCTTTGATAGTCCAAAAGCAACTTAAATCATGGAAAGCGGCGACATTTCTTTGATGTTTTGGTGAAAACCTAGTCATTTCTCGCTAACAAACTTCTTTTACAGTAATGCCACCGTTCCACAACGCGAGACTCTTGTCATAAGGCCAATCCTATGTGCCACGAGGAAATTGACTTTTCAACGCTAATGTTTCCATGTGAAGACGTAATACATTTAATAATGTGCACTTCGTCTCTGTCACAAAGTGAATGTTGACTAAGTGACAGATAGAGTGGCTATGGTTGTGTCTAGGGTATGTCCTTGTAACAATATGAGGTTGAACAACAGATTAACCAAGATGCATCACACCCAAACACCAGTCAGTGAACAAGCGTTAATTTGCGCACATAATATTCCTTTAATGATGAATTAACACAGACACATGTAGCATATAAATCCAGGAACAATAATTCTCTAAGAATATATCTCCATCCCCGATGGAACACGTCGAATAACACTGCCTCTCAAGGCTACTAAAATATCGTCCCACACGACAGGTATACTAGCCTCTCTCTAGGCCCGACTCAAAGTAACCCACTATGGGTCTCGAATTCCACTCACTATCCCTGGAACCCACAGTGCGGAGTTATCTTCCAAAACTCCGTCACAATTCTTCACTTTATCAGACCATGACCTTCTCCTGGTCTGGTCTACACTCAACTCCCTCTCAGCTCGGAGTTCAAACATTAACTGCCCCCGTCAAGTCTTTGTCCCTCTCTTTTCAACAATTCTATCCCCCACAATGCCTCACACACAACACACAACCTCACTGCTCCAACTGTCTGCCCCTTCTTGCAGCCCCTCTCCCTTACCGTTTATCTCCTTATATTCTCTTTCCGGTGAATGCCCTTTCACCTCTTGAACTGTTTATATTGTACGGCCACTCACCTTAATGCCACTGAACACAGGCATGTGACACTACCCCACCCTCAAAAGAAAACATCGTTTTCAAATGTTGGGAGACTCATACTTATCAAATATGTGACCCAGACACATTGCCTGGGTAGTCGTTAGTATAAATCCAACTTACTCTAGCTACCACACTTACATAATACTATCAAATACTCATAGTAAACTCCCATATTCCCCACACATAAATACAAACAACTTTCTATCTTTGTATCAATGCATGAACTAATACATCACATAATAATAATAATACATCATAGAAAAGCATTATACTTATGTACCCACAGGTCTATTAATATCTTTAAGAAGACACAAGCTATTTGTGTACCGACCATATATCAGGTGGTTCTTTTCTTGCATCAACCCACCTCTGATTCCTGTCGATGCTGTGTCTACCTTTCATGTACCCATGGCTCATGGTACCTCTACAATTACAACATCTGTTTGCTATCCCTAGCCTGGTCAGTAATGTCGCGAACACTCTTTTGACCTGACTCAACTTTCCTATCTGCATATTGTACTGTTACACTTGAGTCTCTGTTTAGTCTGAACTCTTTATTCAATCTTGGCCCATATATCTGGCACCTTTCTTTCTGCTGCATACGCCTTATGCCTATGTGCCCTGCACATGTACTATCCTGAGCTGTTCTAGTATATCGGTCTCTATGTGTTAAAGGTACTGCTACTTGCCCACATGCAGTTCCGCCATCTGAAAAGTGGCGAGTGAGAACATTGTTCTTCCTCTCGAAGCACCATCTACCTTTCTTTGACTGCCTATGTTCTACTCTCCTACACCCATGTGAACATTTGTTCAGAGTAGTATCTTGTCTCTGGGAGTCACTAGCACTATATTTGGGATCCATTCTCATCTGCTCAGCTGTACTATCCTTGTCCTGAGTTCCTGTGTCTACTTCAAGTGCCTCTTCTACCTCAGCTATACTCTCTAATTTAGGTTCTCTTGTGGTAACTACCTCATTACTGCTTACACTATATTTTTGGTCCCAATAAACTACTTCCTCTTCTGTACACTCTTTAACTCCTATAACATTTCCTATGATGAGATCTGCCACTGGTGAGTCTAAAACACATGCTGTCACTCTTCCTGTTATGTATGGTGTTTTTACTGTTATCACGGCTATTGGGTAGAATTCTACTGTCCCATTAAATGTTATGGATCTAATCTTTTCTCCTGTATAATCCGAGGGATGCACTAAACCCTTTCTCACCCCGATGGACGTACATCCGGAATCCCTAATTGTTAACGCTGGCCTATCATTAACAAACCCATGATGCATCTTCAGACTTCCTCCTTCATGCACTGCTGATCCTGCTTTAACTGTGTGACCACATATTAAGACTGGCTGACATGTCTTTTTCAAAAAGAGGTTTGCACCCACTACAATCTTCATTGTTCAGCGTCTCAATTACTTGTGCTGCATTTGAGTGCTCTGTTTCTCTCATCCTACATTGATGACTGACATGCCCGTTCCTTCCACATTTGAAACAAGTGATCTCCCTTTTACTGTTGTTCGTTGGTCCATCTGATGGTTGTGCATCACACTCTGCCATTTTGTGTCTCCAGCTCCCACAATTCCAACATCCGGCATAATTTGGACGTCTCTGGAAGTTCCCTCTTCTATATGGGTACCGTCCTACTCTACCAACATTGTTTCCTCGGAAACCATTATCTTGAAGTTCTTGTTGCTCACCTTTCTGTGCTGAATCCACACTTTTCGCCCTTGGTCTAATGACTGGATTCTGGTCCTGTTTAGTGTACGCTGCACAGACTATTTCCTCACTCATTAGTTTCCCAATAGAACTGTTAGGATGTGCAGTCATATAGTTTTGCCCTAACTGAGACATTGTGTCTATGTCCTTTGGCTTACGTTCCTCGAAGAAAGCCACTAAATTAGTATTGCACGCAGATACTACCTTGTCTCTTAACATTAGATCTACTAATTTATTAAAATCTTTCCCTACTTCTGCAAGCTCCATCCATTTGTTAAATGTATTCTTTACTGTGTTAACAAAATCTGTGAAATCTTGATTTGTCTCTGGCACTAACTGTCTAAACTTTGTCCTATATCCATGTTCAGTTAGTTGGAACTTTGTCAGCAAACGTTGACGTAAGATAGTGTAGTTGTTCCTTTCTTCTACAGGTAAATTGAACATGGTGTCTAGTGCCTTGCCCGTAAGAAGCTCTCCTAGTCTAATAGCATACTGTTCTTCGGGGATGCCTAACACTTTCGCACTTGCTTGAAATCTGTCCAAATAAGATTCAAGGTTGTCTCGGTCCGTAAAGTATGGCAGTTTTAATCTCTGTGACGACTGCGACGTTCTTCTGCTTTCCTCACTTTGACCTTTCGAAGATAGTTCTAGTTTTCTTAACTCGATTTCAGCTAGTTTTACTTGTGTCTCTTCCTGTAGACGCTTGTTTTCTATTTCAGCTAATTTTACTTGTGTCTCTTCCTGTAGACGCTTGTTTTCTATTTCAGCTAGTTTTACTTGTGTCGCTTCCTGTAGACGCTTGTTTTCTATTTCAGCTAGTTTTACTTCCTGTAGACGTTTGTCCTCGAGTTCTGCCTGTCTCTGTTCTCTTTCGGCTTGTCTCTGGTCTCTTTCAATCTGTTGTTGTTCTTTTGCTTCGGCATACTCTTGTAACTCTTTACCTTTCAGGCCTATTCTTTCACCTGCTTCAATATAGTCCATTAAAGTAGGCATCTTGTACTTGTGGACACGTTGCTGTGAATCAGCCAACTATAAATGTGAAGACTCTGCTGTTAGTCTTTGTGTCACTTCCCTAAGTACACCCGCCCTCCCTGTATACATAAATCCGTAGTGCTACAATATCACTCTGTACTCACCCAGTCACTCTATAAGCACTAGGTAGTGAGGTGGGAAGTATCACCTATACTCCCTCGTATATATATCTATGACCAAAAGTTCATGAAGTCCCTGGAAATATTGTTAAACATACATATAAAAACATATACACACAAATGGATGATAACACTAAGTGATGACTATCCAACGCTAGACTTCACAAGCTGAGTACACGGAGACGATGATGACACAGAAATAAACCACAGTAACAACCACAAGCTTGTGTAGAGACACCCACAGTGCGCGTAAAATAAAAATATAAATTGACCACGACCACTAGACAGCAGAAATGACGAAAGATCACAATAAAAACATATATCCGAACACAACAAATATTATATGTAAATATAACGAAAAGAAAGAGAGAAAGAAAAAGAATATATACTGAAAATATACACAGATCTGACGTCAGACAACTCGGCTCTAGATATTGGTTAAGACTATTTCAATGCCCCTGCACGATACGTCAACTCATTAACGTTTTTCTTACAAAAATATCGTAAGCACCAGAAAGACAAATAAATTATTGTGCTGTATCCCGACTCTCGAGAAACACCCCAACAAATCCCCTACTCTTGACAAACACTGGACCACATACAAGTAACAGCTTAACAACCGAAAACAATATTTATAAGACAATGAGCAGCAAACAGAATGTCCACATCGTTGGCCGATAAATATGTGCCCACTAATCCGTCGCCAAAAGTTCTTTTTATTCAATGTCTACGACGCTAGATTTCAAACCGACTTCTTGTTTTGTTGCGTGGTTATTGAATTCACGTGGTGATCAAAAGTTCCAACTGTCGACAAAAGTTGAAGATGATAGTGATATCCGTAACGTTATTGTACTTTCTCTGTACGTGGTAATAATCCAAAGTGTTCTTTCGATTTGTTGTTACTCTCGTTGCGGAGATGGCGCTTCGCTGTATCATATATGTTATAGATTCACCAAAAGAAAAGACCAAAATAATGGCAATAAATGTTCAACGCTTTCACTCTGTACCGCCAGTTCTTTTTGGCAACTGTATGCAACTATGTTCGCGGAGATGCCACGTCATCAATCGTTGACAAAATGTTTGCTGATTATAAGGTAATGCACACAAAGGGCTTTTAACAAAGCCGAACATAAAGTCTAGTTTCACACAAAACCAGCTTGTTTATCCAGTTCCACTATGGAACATCTCAGTAACTTTCCACTGTCCACGGCCTTGACCTTGCCGGACACCTCAATTTCTCTTTATCACTCTCAGTGAAAAATTCCTCCGTAACACAGTTTTCACACAAACACTTGACAGCCCCACCCGGCTGCGGTAGGGGTACTGTTACTATCCCCTTCAGTCAACTGTCCGTCAAATCAGCGACTGCCAATTTTTTTCTGTTTTCCAAACATGTACTTCCCCAGTAACTGGACGCTGGTGTACCCACCCGTCCTATTTACTGCGTCGAATAATCTTGACCAGTCAACTTGCAACAACACAGTGCGATTGCCTCCAGCACACACACACACCTGTCAATATCTTTGATTTTCTTCAATCCTTGGTTCAATCCTGTCAAACACACACACTTTAGGACTGACCGCACTTGTTACAAACACTGTTTTGTCCACTCGAATTTACCTGTGCTGTCCTTGACCAAACACCCCTGCTACTGCAATCGACTCTCCCGGTCGATTTGTCCTGCGTTAATTCTTGGCGTCCCCGCCTCGTCTGTTTATGCGTGCTGACCGCCGTTAATTTACCTGTAGTGGACTTGACGTGAACTGACTGCTCGCCTGTGACCTCCGCCGCGCATTTTCCCCGCGCGCTGACAGTTTTTCTTGGATGTGGCGTCTTATACACACCAAAGAGTTGCTGTTAATTTCTTGACGCAGTACTGTCTAAATTGATGGAACTAAGTCACAGATAATAACTCCTCTCTTTCAGCGAAGAGCCCACAGATATCTCAATATTGCACGGTGTTCCTTGACCGAATGCAGCTGTGGTTTGTAATCCTGTCTTCGCCTACTGGCCATTACTGGATTGAACTTGGAAAACCATGTTGTTGCGCTTAATGAACTGATTCGTACTGATGTAAAATACCGAAGTCCAAGATCGGACAGCCCTCAAAAATCTTCTCTGTCACAAAGTGAATGTTGACTAAGTGACAGATAGAGTGGCTATGGTTGTGTCTAGGGTATGTCCTTGTAACAATATGAGGTTGAACAACAGATTAACCAAGATGCATCACACCCAAACACCAGTCAGTGAACAAGCGTTAATTTGCGCACATAATATTCCTTTAATGATGAATTAACACAGACACATGTAGCATATAAATCCAGGAACAATAATTCTCTAAGAATATATCTCCATCCCCGATGGAACACGTCGAATAGCACTGCCTCTCAAGGCTACTAAAATATCGTCCCACACGACAGGTATACTAGCCTCTCTCTAGGCCCGACTCAAAGTAACCCACTATGGGTCTCGAATTCCACTCACTATTCCTGGAACCCACAGTGCGGAGTTATCTTCCAAAACTCCGTCACAATTCTTCACTTTATCAGACCATGACCTTCTCCTGGTCTGGTCTACACTCAACTCCCTCTCAGCTCGGAGTTCAAACATTAACTGCCCCGTCAATCTCTGTCCCTCTCCTCTCAACAATTCTATCCCCCACAATGCCTCACACACAACACACAACCTCACTGCTCCAACTGTCTGCCCCTTCTTGCAGCCCCTCTCCCTTACCGTTTATCTCCTTATATTCTCTTTCCGGTGAATGCCCTTTCACCTCTTGAACTGTTTATATTGTACGGCCACTCACCTTAATGTCAATGACCACAGGAATGTGACAGTCTCTGACCCGTAATTTGTATACCGCATATAAACAAACTTTGAAATCTGCTGTACAATCTCCAGAACAAAAATTCTTTTGGTGGGTGGACATAATAATGTTATATGGTAAATTTCATCATTTTCCCTCGGTTGGTTAATGAGATATGGAATTTTATATTGGGGCAGACAAAAGTAAACAGACTATAGCTCCATTTGTCCAAGTCGCGTTAAGGAGTGTGGAAGGTCCATGTACTTACTGATCGCACTGTCTGTCAGACCCGGTAGTTCCAGGAGTGACCGGTTTGTTTGTTTGTTTATTTGTTTGTTTTGTTTGTTTTTCATGGTGTATTTTTAATAACTGTGGTGTTTTGAACATATTACCGTTCCAAGTTTTGTATTTACCTTGTATGTTGCATGGACTTTACAGAAGGCGGATACAAAACTTGGAACGGAAATATGTTTTTTTAACCCACAGTCATTATAAATACACCCTATACTACTGTTTCATGTGCCAGGTGTCTGTCAAGATTTCCCATCTGACATCTAAAACGCGCCTGTTAGCGTTGGCTGAACTGGCATGCTTATGTACAACTAGACTACCTGGACAATGTTGCCAGATCAATATACCGCCGTGTTTGCTGGATGTCGCCGCAAAAATGAATAATGATCTGGAGTTGTAAAAACTGCATTACAGACACGACATAACATGTGTATGTATAAATAGAGCAAGCGAGAACTCTGGCAGAGAATATGGCAGCGCGGATGTGAACACTCTCACCGATGTGAGTACTCATGTTATACACACATATTGTCCAGGCACGGAGGTTTAATTACTCCAACATACACACATCCTCTGACTTACCAGGAATTTAAATAAAGATCCCTAGTTACAAGACGCTCAGAAAGCAATGGCAAACTACTGAGCGTAATTTTGCCAAGAAATCAACATGCAGCTGAAAGATGCTGGTGTTGACAGCGATGTCCTGTAAAGGATATGAAAAAAAAAAAGTTACAAGACGGCTATTAGCCATTATCTCACCAAGTCCTTGATGTTTACCAAACATTCAATATTGTTACATCCTCCTGGATCTTTCAGTTGCGGTCTATATCACCAACTGTCCGACTCATCCTCTAACGAATGATTTGTTGAACCAGATGCTCTTGTTTCTCTGTGAACTGTGAGCACTGTGCTGTGTCGTGTTGGGAATGTGTTCGTGTGTGTGCAGCTGGGGCGAATGCTTGCAGATCTTTAACTCTATCTCTCCCAGACAGTGATCACTTCAGACTGGCGGTTAATTGGAGCAGAAACAGTTACAGTAATAACAATCAGGGATATGAATTATTGGAGCATCCCATATACAGTAATGTATATCATGGATAGAGTAATGTATATCAGGGATAGAGTAATGTATATCTGGGATAGAGTAATGTATATCAGGGATAGAGTAATGTATATCAGGGATAGTGTAATGTATATTAGGGATAGTGTAATGTATATTAGGGATAGAGTAATGTATATCAGGGATAGAGTAATGTATATCAGGGATAGTGTAATGTATATTAGGGATAGAGTAATGTATATCTGGGATAGAGTAATGTATATCATGGATAGAGTAATGTATATCAGGGATAGTGTAATGTATATTAGGGATAGTGTAATGTATATCAGGGATAGAGTAATGTATATCAGGGATAGAGTAATGTATATCAGGGATAGAGTAATGTATATAAGGGATAGAGTAATGTATATCAGGGATAGAGTAATGTATATCAGGGATAGAGTAATGTATATTACGTATAGAGTAATGTATATCAGGGATAGAGTAATGTATATCAGGGATAGAGTAATCTCCATCGGGAATAGATTAATCTATATCAGAGATAATCTCAATCACGAATAGAGTAGTGTATATCAGGTATAGAGTAGTGTATATCAGGGATAGAGTAATCTATATCTGGGATCGAGTTATTGGAGCATGCCGGGCAGAGATGGGTACATTAGTAGAATATTCTGATTCACAAAGTATGCAATTCAATCAGACGAGATGCTTACTATATGTGATGAGATGTTATGTTATGTTATGTTATGTTATGTTATGTTATGTTATGTTTTGTTATGTTATGTTATGTTATGCGTTGGATGCTAATTGTCCTAGGTCCACTGTTGTGTTGGTCTCCCTATGTCTCTCCGTTCAGGATGCAATACTTTCACTCCGGCATTAAATGTAACCAAGGTATGTTATTGCAAACACCGTCTCGTTACATTAGATGTAACTAATGTATCTTATTGTAAACACCGTCTCGTTACATTAGATGTAACTATTGTATCTTATTGTAAACACCGTCTCGTTACATTGAATGTCTCTGACTACCACTCTACTGCGGCTGTCTTGAATGTCTCTGACTACCACACTACTGCGGCTGTCTTGAATGTCTCTGACTACCACACTACTGCGGCTGTCTTGAATATCTCTGACCACACTACTTCGGCTGTCTTGAATATCTCTGGCCACACTGCTACTGCGGCTGTCTTGAATGTCTCTGACTACCACACTATTGCGGCTGTCTTGAATATCTCTAACTACCACACTACTGCGGCTGTCTTGAATATCTCTGGCCACCACACTACTGCGGCTGTCTTGAATATCTCTGACTACCACACTAGTGCGGCTGTCTTGAATATCTCTGGCCACAACGCTACTGCGGCTGTCTGGATATCTCTGACTACCACACTACTGCGGCTGTCTGGAATATCTCTGGCCACCACACTACTGCGGCTGTCTGGAATATCTCTGACTACCACACTACTGCGGCTGTCTTGAATATCTCTGGCCACAACGCTACTGCGGCTGTCTTGAATATCTCTGACTACCACACTATTGCGGCTGTCTTGAATATCTCTGACTACCACACTATTGCGGCTGTCTTGAATATCTCTGGCCACAACGCTACTGCGGCTGTCTTGAATATCTCTGACTACCACACTATTGCGGCTGTCTTGAATATCTCTGACTACCACACTATTGCGGCTGTCTTGAATATCTCTGGCCCACAACGCTACTGCGGCTGTCTTGAATATCTCTGACTATCACGCTACTGCGGCTGTCTTGAATATCTCTGACTACCACACTATTGCGGCTGTCTTGAATATCTCTGACTACCACACTATTGCGGCTGTCTTGAATATCTCTGACTACCACACTATTGCGGCTGTCTTGAATATCTCTGACTACCACGCTACTGCGGCTGTCTTGAATATCTCTGACTACCACGCTACTGCGGCTGTCTTGAATATCTCTGACTACCACGCTACTGCGGCTGTCTTGAATATCTCTGACTACCACACTACTGCGGCTGTCTTGAATATCTCTGACTACCACACTATTGCGGCTGTCTTGAATATCTCTGACTACCACACTATTGCGGCTGTCTTGAATATCTCTGGCCACAACGCTACTGCGGCTGTCTTGAATATCTCTGACTACCACGCTACTGCGGCTGTCTTGAATATCTCTGACTACCACACTATTGCGGCTGTCTTGAATATCTCTGACTACCACACTATTGCGGCTGTCTTGAATATCTCTGACTACCACGCTACGGCGGCTGTCTTGAATATCTCTGACTACCACGCTACTGCGGCTGTCTTGAATATCTCTGACTACCACGCTACTGCGGCTGTCTTGAATATCTCTGACTACCACGCTACTGCGGCTGTCTTGAATATCTCTGACTACCACGCTACTGCGGCTGTCTTGAATATCTCTGACTACCACACTACTTGCGGCTGTCTTGAATATCTCTGGCCACACTACTACGGCTGTCTTGAATATCTCTCACTACCACGCTACTGCGGCTGTCTTGAATATCTCTGACTACCACGCTACTGCGGCTGTCTTGAATATCTCTGGCCACCACGCTACTGCGGCTGTCTTGAATATCTCTGGCCACAAAGCTACTGCGGCTGTCTTGAATATCTCTGGCCACCACGCTACTGCGGCTGTCTTGAATATCTCTGGCCACAACGCTACTGCGGCTGTCTTGAATATCTCTGGCCACACTACTGCGGCTGTCTTGAATATCTCTGACTACCACACTATTGCGGCTGTCTTGAATATCTCTGGCCACAACGCTACTGCGGCTGTCTTGAATATCTCTGGCCACCACGCTACTGCGGCTGTCTTGAATATCTCTGGCCACAACGCTACTGCGGCTGTCTTGAATATCTCTGGCCACAAGGCTACTGCGGCTGTCTTGAATATCTCTGGCCACCACGCTACTGCGGCTGTCTTGAATATCTCTGGCCACCACGCTACTGCGGCTGTCTTGAATATCTCTGGTCACCACACTACTGCGGCTGTCTTGAATGTCTCTGACTACCACACTATTGCGGCTGTCTTGAATATCTCTGACTACCACACTAGTGCGCCTGTCTTGAATATCTCTGGCCACCACACTACTGCGGCTGTCTTGAATATCTCTGGCCACCACACTACTGCGGCTGTCTTGAATGTCTCTGGCCACACTGCTACTGCGGCTGTCTTGAATATCTCTGGCCACCACACTACTGCGGCTGTCTTGAATGTCTCTGACTACCACACTACTGCGGCTGTCTTGAATATCTCTGGCCACACTGCTACTGCGGCTGTCTTGAACGTCTCTGACTACCACACTACTGCGACTGTCTTGAATGTCTCTGACTACCACACTACTGCGGCTGTCTTGAATATCTCTGGCCACACTGCTGCGGCTGTCTTGAATATCTCTGGCCATAACGATACTGCGGCTGTCTTGAATATCTCTGGCCACACTACTGCGGCTGTCTTGAATATCTCTGACTACCACACTAGTGCGGCTGTCTTGAATATCTCTGACTACCACACTAGTGCGGCTGTCTTGAATATCTCTGGCCACACTGCTACTGCGGCTGTCTTGAATATCTCTGACTACCACACTAGTGCGGCTGTCTTGAATATCTCTGACTACCACACTAGTGCGGCTGTCTTGAATATCTCTGGCCACACTGCTACTGCGGCTGTCTTGAATATCTCTGACTACCACACTAGTGCGGCTGTCTTGAATGTCTCTGACTACCACACTACTGCGGCTGTCTTGAATATCTCTGGCCACAACGCTACTGCGGCTGTCTTGAATATCTCTGACTACCACACTAGTACGGCTGTCTTGAATGTCTCTGACTACCACACTACTGCGGCTGTCTTGAATGTCTCTGGCCACACTACTGCGGCTGTCTTGAATATCTCTGGCCACAATGCTACTGCGGCTGTCTTGAATATCTCTGACTACCACACTAGTGCGGCTGTCTTGAATATCTCTGGCCACACTACTGCGGCTGTCTTGAATATCTCTGGCCACAACGCTACTGCGGCTGTCTTGAATATCTCTGACTACCACGCTACTGCGGCTGTCTTGAATATCTCTGACTACCACACTAGTGCGGCTGTCTTGAATGTCTCTGACTACCACACTACTTCGGCTGTCTTGAATATCTCTGGCCACACTGCTACTGCGGCTGTCTTGAATATCTCTGGCCACAACGCTACTGCGGCTGTCTTGAATATCTCTGACTACCACACTAGTGCGGCTGTCTTGAATGTCCCTCCCAGCAAATGTGCTAGTCAACAAATGAGCCATTCACCAAATGAAGTGTCCACATCCCAACAAATGAGCCATTCACCAAGTGAAGCGTCCACATCCCAACAAATGTGCCATTCACCAAGTGAAGCGTCCACATCCCAACAAATGTGCCATTCACCAAGTGAAGTGTCCACCTCCCAACAAATGTGCCATTCACCAAGTGAAGTGTCCACATCCCAACAAATGTGCTATTCACCAAGTGAAGTGTCCACATCCCAACAAATGTGCCATTCACCAAGTGAAGCGTCCACATCCCAACAAATGTGCCATTCACCAAGTGAAGTGTCCACATCCCAACAAATGTGCCATTCACCAAGTGAAGTGTACACATTGCAACACTGACAATCAACGAAACAAAAGAACATTTCAAATGATAAGCATGCAGATGTCTACCCATCCGACGGAGCAGTACAGATTGCAGCATTTAGTCTGGAATGATGGTTACAGTACAAAAATAAAGCTACCACATGTATCAGAATATTGGATCATCGATTGGGGGAATTACTGTCGTCGGCTCACTGTTCAGAAGATTTGATGAGACTGAACGATGTCGGAAATAACTCTGTAATAATGTTCAGTAATACACATGTTCATGAACAAAGATGAAAGCAGTGTCAGTAAAAATAACTTCTGCAGTTTGAACTCATGAATTATGCAACTAATGAAACTGTGACAGAGAATCATGCCTTCAAGGGCCGTATTTGTCTCCCCTCTAGCACTTGTATTTTCGCTAACAATAAATGCGCGACCATCAAGTCATACAGCGCTGTAAACGACAGTATTATCTCAGTATTACAGTTATTATGTTGCCTTGGGGTCAAAGATGGGCCTGCGTGCCCAATTCTTAACCCTTTAAATTAAAAAGTATGTTCGTTCGTTCAAAGAGAACGCTGTAAACGACAGTATTGTCTCAGCATTATAGTTATTATGCTGTCTTGGGGTTAAAGACAGGGCTGTAAACGACAGTATTGTCTCAGCATTATAGTTATTATGCTGTCTTGGGGTCAAAGACTGGGCTGTAAACTGTGATACTTCTCCCTGACAAACTTTGACAACCTTTCGTTATAAAGACAGTCCTTGCTGTGATGCCTCTGTGTGACAACCTTTCGTTATAAAGACAGTCCTTGCTGTGATGCCTCTGTGTGACAGACTTCGGTTATAAAGACAGTCATTGTTGTGATGCCATTCACTGACAGACTTTGGTTATAAAGACAGTCATTGTTGTGATGCCATTCACTGACAGACTTTGGTTATAAAGACGGTCATTGTTGTGATGCCATTCACTGACAGACTTTGGTTATAAAGACATTCACTGTTGTGATACTTCTCTCTTACAGACTTTGACAACGAACTCAACATCACATCCAAAGAGAAAGTGCTCATCAAGAAGCTGATAGACAGGTACCAGCGGCATGGCAAGGAAGGTCGACCAGTGGTCAACACGTCGGATGCCCTCAGGGTGGAGTTTGCCCTGTCCCTCATCCAGATCCTGGACGTCGATGTCAAGGACCAAGTGCTGAAGACCAATGTTTGGTATGAATATGTAAGTATCCGAAGTGTTTTCTTGTCATCGGCTTATATGTAAGACATTGTTATAACAAGGTGTTTTCTTGTCATCGGCTTATATGTAAGACATTGTTATAACAAGGTGTTTTCTTGTCATCGGCTTATATGTAAGACATTGTTATAACAAGGTGTTTTCTTGTCATCAATCAGCTTATATATCTATCTATCTATCTATGTCTCTCTCTCTCTGTCTGTCTCTCTCTCTCTCTCTCTCTCTCTCTCTCTCTCTCTCTCTCTCTCTCTCTCTCTCTCTCTCTCTCTTCTCTCTCTCTCTCTCTCTCTCTCTCTCTCTCTCTCTCTCTATATATATATATATATATATATATATATATATATATACGCACACACACACACACTCACTCTCACACACACACACACATCCACACCCACACATTATCAGAACACAGGGCGTCTTAGATTTAGCAGCGACCAGATGGACAGAAGCTGAATTCATTCACAAAAACAAACACACCTTCCCACAGAAACATCATCTCCCAAACTTCAAGTGTTTCTTCAGCTAACCTGACGGCGTAATGAAATAAATACACACTCGACTTAAGACAGCAGTAAGCCAATTATTCTTTGCTTCTGCATCAGTGATCAGTTATAAAACCACCTGATACCACTCCACCTGTGAGAGAGCCATTGTCTCCGTACATTTGCCAATTGCAGTGTGAGTGCCAAGCGACTAGAACGGAAAGACAATTAGCAAATCCAGTAACCGAAAAGTGGTTGTGTGGATGGTAAGGAGAGTTGCTAATCATTCTTCAGGAAACCCCAAACAATCGACGGGCTATAAAAGTCCAACCTTATCCATCTCTCAACGGCGGCTAAATTGCAGTCATAAAATTAACCAGCAGGGCGTTTCTTATACTATATTCGATGAAAACTAAACAATTACTCAAATACGCCAAGGCCTCAGCAATTAGTTGTCTAAAACCTGGGTTATGCACAGAGAAAGTATCCGCAGTGACTCAGTGATTACCTTGGCGACAGTAAATGTTCTACGTGCGAACAGTATGAGTGATACTGTGTGATATGTATGTCAGCCAAAGTATAATTCACCAAGTACCTGGTGCACAGGCTCTCCTCCCCGAGGGAGGGAAGGCTTGAGAGTGGACATGTTCCCAGTAAAGAACAAGCACGAAACAACATAGACACCGCTAACGACCGAGCGTCTCACAAGGCAAGCGAAAGACACCTGGAGTCATGACCCGGACCGGCTCGCCTATAGGGAATGACAAGAAGGTAATAAGGCCGAAACATTCAGGGAAGGGGGGCAATATCTGACGATCAGAAGCCCCTTGTCGTGTTTGCTCCCCGGCAGACATTTTATCACTTACTGTACCCCTTTCATGGTGTGAACAACTCTGTCGTGTGCTCCTGACCAGATGGGCAAAACGTCATCATCCTTGTGTGCCATGACGATAAGTGTCGGCGGTCTTGTTTCACCATCTGACGCAATCACCAAACTCGTCGATCAGCTCTGTATTTTTGCCTCGAGCATGCCATGTAGCCTAGTCACCTTGTTATTTACCTCCCTGCATTCCCCTTGTTCTTTTCTCCTAAATGTTGCCAGTTGTCACAAAGTTCTCAAGTTTATTTCTTTCATAACGGGCCCAACAAATTTTGGCCTGCCACAACTAATGTTTCTAATTGTTGCGAAATATGCCATATAATAAATTGTGCAACCTATTTTTTTTTTTTTAAATCTTCTCTCTCTAAATTGGTAGGAAATTATGGACTAGGCACGGGAAATGAAAGAGGAGAAAAACTAATTCAATTATGTGAAGAAGATAGGTTTGTCGTCTGTAACGCATTTTAAAACAAAATCCAAGACGATTATATTGGTAAAGCCTTGGGGACAGCAGCTGAAGGCAGATTGACTTAATCATGTTCAGAGAAAGCTTTAGAGATGCTGTCACTTGGGCAAAAACACACTCAGGATCTGAAATAAATAGGGGTCAAACCCTGCAGCAATTAAGGTTTAGTTAGAGTTGATATATTCACACGCAAAACAGAATAAAGAATTATAGACTGACATAGACTGACATATCAGCACTACCAGAATCTTTTATAAGCATACATATCAGCACTACCAGAAACTATCATAGACTGACGTATCAGCACTACCAGAAACTATCATATATTGTGCAGTCATAGTAGAAGATTAAGGAGGCTTGACTGTTCCGTCGCCCTGCTACTGAGTGAGTGCGTGGCGCGACACTGTGAGCTCTGAGTTTCGTGTGAAATGCTTTTGAATCTGCCTGAGGTTTTTTGGAACGTGATGTTCGTAGTGATGGCAGGTGGCTATGTCCCAGAGTTGACCGGTTTTTGCCTTATGCAGAAACGCGTGGCTGCTGGGCTTCTTTCTGGTTGACTACCACAGCGATGAACTGTATTTTCGTGGACTGTGTGGGTGAACATATAGGAAACATTCAGATAGGAAAATGACTGCCGATTCCATCAGAGATAAATTGGGTGTTTCGTGGGGGACTGGTATGTTGACATTCTGGTGGCGGCATTATGCACAGTGTATCTGTGCGGGCTGTTGTTTGTCGAGACTCCTGTCTTTTCAACTTTTCACATTGGGCAGTGGGGACGACCCATTGCTGTGAAGTTGGAACTGCGACTAACTGACTAACTAACTAACTATCATAGATTGACATATCAGCACTATCAGAAACTATCATAGACTGACATATCAGCACTATCAGAAACTATCATAGATTGACGTATCAGCACTATCATAACCTATCATAGATTGACGTATCAGCACTATCATAACCTATCATAGATTGACATATCAGCACTATCATAACCTATCATAGACTGACATATTAGCACTATCAGAAACTATCATAGATTGACATATCAGCACTATAATAAACTATCATAGATTGACATATCAGCACTATCAGTAACTCTCATAGACTGACGTATCAGCACTATCACTAACTATCATAGACTGACATATCAGCACTATCATAAACTATCATAGATTGACATATCAGCACTATCATAAACTATCATAGACTGACATATCAGCACTATCAGAAACTATCATAGACTGACATATCAGCACTACCAGAAACTATCATAGATTGACATATCAGCACTATCAGAAACTATCATAGTCTGACGTATCGGCAATATCATAACCTATCATAGATTGACATATCAGCACTATCAGTAACTATCATAGATTGACATATCAGCACTATCAGTAACTATCATAGATTGACATATCAGCACTATCAGTAACTATCATAGTCTGACATATCAGCACTACCAGTAACTATCATAGATTGACATATCAGCACTATCAGTAACTATCATAGATTGACTTATCAGCACTATTAGTAACTATCATAGATTGACATATCAGCACTATCAGTAACTATCATAGTCTGACATATCAGCACTACCAGTAACTATCATAGATTGACATATCAGCACTATCAGTAACTATCATAGATTGACTTATCAGCACTATTAGTAACTATCATAGATTGACATATCAGCACTATCAGTAACTATCATAGACTGACATATCAGCACTACCAGTAACTATCATAGATTGACATATCAGCACTATCAGTAACTATCATAGATTGACATATCAGCACTACCAGAAACTATCATAGTCTGACATATCAGCACTACCAGTAACTATCATAGATTGACATATCAGCACTATGAGTAACTATCATAGATTGACTTATCAGCACTATTAGTAACTATCATAGATTGACATAACAGCACTATCAGTAACTATCATAGTCTGACATATCAGCACTACCAGTAACTATCATAGATTGACATATCAGCAATATCAGAAACTATCATAGATTGACATATCAGCACTACCAGAAACTATCAAAGTCTGACATATCAGCACTACCAGTAACTATCATAGTCTGACGTATCAGCAATATCAGAAACTATCGTAGATTGACATATCAGCACTATCATAACCTATCATAGACAATATACAGCGAATGGCTGTCGTCTGCTAGAGTAATTCTTTGCACTCAAAATAGAATGATGTTAACGAAAGAAATACTTTTGTTTGGTTGAACAAGTGTTTTGAAATGGCGGTCGATACACACGGATGGTTGATAAAATATTTATAGCAAGATTGCCTGATAAACAACCTCCTCATTGCATTACGGTTAGAAATTTGTTGAATTAGTTTCTTGCTACGGGAAATGTGGAAGATGCTCCACGATGTGACGGACCTGCTGTGTCTGAAGAACAATGTCTAGATATCTAAGAGAGAATCCTGAATAGTCCAAGCAAGTCCTTAAAGGAAACGTTGCAACAAGTGAATGTATCAGTGAGCACAGTGCACAAAATTCTTCAGCAATTAAAGTGTCATCCATACAGGATTTCATTGTGCCTGAAATAAAATATTGTGATAATCAATCTAGAGTCAGCTACTAAAGAAGACGAGTCAATTCTCAATGGAACATTCTTCTCTGTTGAGGAATGGTTTCATCTATTTGGATACGTTAATAGCCAAAGTAAAGGTATTTCTACAAGTCTCGGCCTTATCCACAAAGGCTAGGCTTCCGAAGCACTACCATGGAGTATTACATCTTCAGGTTCAGGGTGTTGTCCACATATACAGCGTGATCTGAAACCGATCTATTCGTGTGGGAGGCCCACGTCAAATCCCGGGACGACACCCCAAACCGATTTACTCATGTGGGAGGCTAGCGACATATCCCGGGACAACACCCCAAACCGATCTACTCGTGTCGGAGACCAGCGTCCTATAACGGGGCAATACCCCAAACCGATCTACTCGTGTGGGAGGCCAGCGCCATATCCCAGGACAACACCTCAACCCAAGAATTGGGTCTCCGTGGTTGAGAGGTTAAGCCGCCAGCATCGCTCACCAAAAGTCATGGGTTCGCTTCCGGACACCATAATACTGTTCACGAAAACAAAATATTTGCAGATACCCAGGGACTCGTTGACGGAGCTACGGAATTCGTGCTCTATGCGACACTTTCGACAGGCTGCTCAGAGGACATAGCCCGAAACATATAGGGTAAACTCGGTGCAATAAAATCTTGCTTTAACCCAGTGGTTCCCAAGCTTTTCAAGCAGAAGGCCATATCTACTATTTTCGGTAGTTAAGCGGGCCACAACGTTATAAAATTATAAACGTCGTGCAATATCATTCTTACCTTTCTTAATTTTCGTCAACAAAATTCTAAAACTTTAAAGGCAGTCAGTGTCAGTATTACACTGCCGTCATTTTGTGGTTTAAAATCAAAAGTTTATTTAATAGGTTACTGTCGGTGAGTCTGGAACGTAGCTTGTTTAGTTTTATAACAGCCATTGCGGAAAATGACTGCTCGCACCTGTAAGTCGAACCAAAACGGGAAATGTGTTCCAATTGTTCTACAGACAATAGTCACCAGAATGAAATCGTATGATCAGCCGAACGTTGCGAACTGAACAGGCGCATCCGATAATACCTGAACATAACAACTACGAGCAGAGTAAATTATCGCACGCTGACGGGGTGCTCCGAGTGCATTATTTGAAATTATTAACATATATTATTTTAAATAACGAGGCCTCGCGTTAGTTAGTTAGTTAGTTATCAGTTGGGGTATCTTCGTTGCACTCCGGACATGTCCATAGGTGCTCAGATCCTCCCCCCGGCATATGCATCAGCGTCCGGTGGCTAATAGTGCCAGTTCTGTGTTGGTTGACGAGGCGCTTTGTTTTCCCGATGTACCTCTCGCGTCTGGCTGTGCCGATTCTTACTCCCAGGTCTTTCATCCTGGAAAGCGATGTGGAATCACTGGCGTCAAAATCCTCTGTTCTCGTCCATATCTTTAAGGGCGTTAATAACATCGGCACGATCCATGGGCTGGCCATCTACAGGGGGTGCAGAGCCAGCCATTTATCAGCTCGTTCATTTCCCTCGACTCCCGCATGTCCCGGGACGAAGATGAAGGTGACTTTGCGGACAACAGACTTCCGCAGCGACTCAGTCCACTGTCTACGTACAGATCCAGCTTCGACCTTCTGAATCATGCTCATTGAATACCTCGCGTGCCACTTACTAACAGCTGCCAGGCCACAAGTGGCCCGCGGGCCGGGGTTTGGGAACCTCTGCTTTAACCCCATTCATCATATGAATAATATAAAGTCCTGTATATATCTTTATGAATTAAATCTAATTATGTGAGTCGACAGTTCCCTTCCTCTTGACGAGTTTCTACCACGGGTCACAGTAACAACTGTTACATCCATGTGCTCTGGCGCGACTACCACGGGTAACAACTGATACATACATGTGCTGTGGCGTGACTACCACGGATAACAAATGTTACATCCATGTGCTCTGAAGCTACTCAGTGTCCATAATCCCTGGATCTGACCCTGGGAACACACGAGTCACGTGACACACACGCTGACCATCGGAACACACGAACCACGTGACACAAGATGACCCTGGTAACACACGAACCATGTGACAAACAAGGTGAACATGGGAACACACGAGCCACGTGACACACAAGGTGACTACAGAAACACACGAACCACGTGACACACAGACTTACCCTGGGAACACACCATTGAAGAGAGAATACAAGTTTGCAGGGCACGCGCCTACCTCAGAGTTAACGCAAACACACAACATCCACTGCATAGTGAAATTATGAAGGTGAAGGGCAGCAGGTTAAAAAGAGGACGGTCGTGGATGGGTCAAGCCGAAGACATTCTTCAACAGGTGTGTCACTTGAGGACTTAGAACCCTGGCGAGGAGTGGGTGCAAGTGCCAACAGACTTCTGCACATCCTTTTCAGTTTGCATCCAACTAGATAGAAAATGCAGACAAGAAAATCCGGCTGCTGTTGAGGCTGAAGTACAAGCGTTGATTTTCGAGAATTCGCTAGACGGTGACGCGGTCATCTACACAGATGGGTCGGTCGTCCGACATGTGAGAAGCTCATGGGCCTTTACAGCTCGGGCCGGAGGGAGAATTGTGAAGGAGGACTCTGGTGCTTTCACTGAAACCACAAGTAGCCTGACTATGGAAGTCATTGCAGTAAGTAAAGCAATAACATAGCTCGAGACACAGACATTCCCTAGGGCATGTTTCCTTAGCGACTCAATGAACATGATCAAGAGGATTGAGGAGGGGTCGATCCGAAGAGAATGGTTGCTGAATCTGGAGCGGTCTCGGCTGGCAAAGATTAGTTTCATCTTCGTGCCAGGGCATGCGGGAGTACAAGGAAATGAGCGGGCTGACAAGCTCGCAGGTGAGGCTACTGTGAAGGACGGACGCGCCATGGACCAGGCTGACATTCTGAATGCTCTACGAGAAGTAAGGCTCTTGCGTGAACCAAGTGATGACTGTGAATCTACAACCATGGCCAGACTGCGAGAACAGCAAATTAAAAGAGTGGTAGCCAAACAAGAACACTACGCAGGAAGCCAAAGAAGATTGATAAACCAACACAGAACTGGCGTCGTTAGCCGTTACACGCTGCGGGATTTACTGAGGAGGGGATCCGAGCACTTATGGACTGAATGGTTCGATGTGCAATGAGGATGATCTGTTAACTAACTAACTAACTAACTAACACACGAACCACGTGACACACAATCTGACCCTAAGAACACACGAACCACGTGACACACAAGCTGACCCTAAGAACACACGAACCACGTGACACACAAGCTGACGCTGGGGACACACGAACCATGTGACACAGAAGCTGACCCTAAGAACACACGAACCAAGGACATAAGCTGACTCTGGGAACACACGAACCATGTAACACACAAGATGACCCTGGGAACACACGAACAACGTGATACACAAGCTGACCATGGGAACACACGAACCACGTGACACACAAGATGACCCTGGGAACACACGAACCACGTGACACACAAGCTGACCCTGGGAACACACGAACCACGTGACACACAAGCTAAGCCTGGTCCCAGGGCTGGCCACATCCAGGGCTCCAAACAGTTTGACATCTCATTTCGTAAATGTGTTTGAGCAGATCAGGCTCAAACATGGATTTATGATTGTGCCCCAAAAACAACACCAGTTGTCCAGGCCTCTTTCCCGTAAACCACATGGCATCATGGAATGTTTTATGTTTTCATGGCGCTATCTGAGAATACATGATGAATCTGCCATCACATGACTTTAGCAGCAGCCATCATTTCTCTAAAGTGCTCGTCCATCATGAAATGTATTGTTTCCTTTGATGCGCCCTGAGAATGTCTTCACCTGCATTAATGAATTGATGTTTGATCAGACGCTCGGGTGGTAGAATTGTTGTTGACAGGGGCAATGGTGTTGTCTGTTGTTGTTTTTAGACTAGGGTAATAGTGTTGTCTGTTGTTGTTTGTTGACGGCGGTAATAGTGTTGTGTTTTGTTATTTGTTGACGGGGGTAATTGTGTTGCCTGTTGACTGGGGTAATAATGTTGTCTGTTATTGTTTGTTAACTAGAGTAACAGTGCTGTCTGTTTGCTCGGGTAATTGTCGTGTCTATTGTTATTTCTGGCACTCTCTCCCATTCTCTCTCTCTCTCTCTCTCTCTCTCTCTCTCTCTCTCTCTCTCTCTCCCTCACTCTCTCTCTCCCTCCATCTCTCTCTGTCTCTCTCTGCCTCTCTCTCTCTGTCTCTCTCTCCGTCTCTCTCTCTCTCTCTCTCTCTCTCTCTCTCTCTCTCTCTCTCTCTCTCTCCGTTTGTATCCAACTTTACTTAGCGCGACTTAACGAGAAAAAAACCATGTCCACGCATAACGTCACAATAGTGCTACCACATCTATCATCCATGCGGGAAGACATCGACAGCTGGACACACGACAGCTGGACAAACGACAGCTGGACACACGACAGCTGGACACACGACAGCTGGACACACGACAGCTGGACACACGACAGCTGGACACACGACAGCTGGACAAACGACAGCTGGACACACGACAGCTGGACACACGACAGCTGGACACACGACAGCTGGACACACGACAGCTGGACACACGACAGCTGGACACACGACAGCTGGACACACGACAGCTGGACACACGACAGCTGGACACACGACAGATGGACACACGACAGCTGGACACACGACAGCTGGACACACGACAGCTGGACACACGACAGATGGACACACGACAGATGGACACACGACAGATGGACACACGACAGATGGACACACGACAGATGGACACACGACAGCGGGACACACGACAGCGGGACACACGACAGCCGGACACACGACAGCCGGACACACGACAGCCGGACACACGACAGCCGGACACACGACAGCCGGACACACGACAGCCGGACACACGACAGCCGGACACACGACAGCCGGACACACGACAGCCGGACACACGACAGCCGGACACACGACAGCCGGACACACGACAGCCGGACACACGACAGCCGGACACACGACAGCCGGACACACGACAGCCGGACACACGACAGCCGGACACACGACAGCCGGACACACGACAGCCGGACACACGACAGCTGGACACACGACAGCTGTGTAGAGGTGTGCAACCATAGGAAGATACCAGGGGGCTTCACACGAAAACCTGAACAGTGTGATAGAAATTACAATAACGGTGCAACTGCTGAAATGTGTCTCAACAGAATTCAATATAAATCATTAACAGGTAAGGTGTCCAGGGTATGACACACTTTCAACAAATCTCGAAGCAGGAAAACTCAACGGCAATCAAAAAGACTGAAGATCAGTAAATCATATTATTCCCGTGTAATTTTCAAACAATCCTTGAAAATCAATAACATACATATACCGTGTCTCTGATGGTGAGATATGAGTAATAGATTGTTGAAACCACTAGACCTCTACTTGATTCATGCCGCCATTCTTCTGTCATTATTTATCAGGAATAGGTTTGACCTTGCTGTGAGATCCCCAGTCTCGTGTGGATATGTTGCCTTTTGTTTATTCTTTACGTAGTCCACTGCAATCTGTATTGGCCATGATAATGTTGTCCTGCCCGTCAGTATCCTTTCCAAGTTAGAGACAATTTCAACGTGCTGTTTCCTTGATGGAATCCATGATCTGACTGCCGTAACTATTGATCAACAAAACTGACGTGATGCGCTAGTCTCTTAGTTATCTCCGAGTTTCCGATCGAGAGTTCTGCTCCTTCTGTTTTTAGCGTCATGGGCTCTGCTGTGACTTGGCAGCAACTGTCTTGTAACCTATCAATATTGTTGTTAAGGATGCCAAGAGTGTTAAGCACTTGACATCCACGTGCAGACGAAAACGGTGACGTCATGCACCAAAGAGGAGCAGCGTTCAGTTTACGTGCTTTTTGATCAGTGAACGGGTGAAACCTATAGACATTCATCGAAGAATCAAGATGAAAGAAAGAAGATGCAGAATGATGATACATGCCTGTCAGTCCAGCAAGTGTATCAGTGAAGTTGGTAGTTTCCAAACGGCCTGACTTCTGTGACAGAATGTTCATGACCGGGTCAGGCACACCGAGTAGTGACGTCAGAGAATTCTTCTCGACAGGAATCTAAGCACTTTATCGGAGCATGGAGGCCTTGCACTGAATGCACTGGGTACTACGTTGAAAAATGATAACACTTGTTCTTTACTTGTTTTTTTTTCCCCTAGAAAAAAAAAAACACAGAGAGAGAGAGAGAGAGAGAGAGAGAGAGAGAGAGAGAGAGAGAGAGAGAGAGAGAGAGAGAGAGAGAGAGAGAGAGAGAGAGAAGAACGAACGAACGTAACGAACGAACTTTATTTTAAAAGGGTAACAAATTGGGCGCGCAGGCCCGTCTTACATTCGGCCCTTTCAATCACTCATCTTTTATTCATCAAATAGTGCATTTACATAGGGGAAAAAAAACATTGTCAAATGGATTTTGTAAGCATAAACAATGCATATTACGCATGATGCATTCACATGGGGGGAAAAATATTGTCAAATGAAAGTTGTAAACATAAACAGTGCATATTGCAATGTTGTGAGACACATCCCCCATCCACCCTCACATCCCGCAGTCACCCTCACATCCCCCACCTACCACACCTCCCCTACCCACCTACACACATCCCCCATCCATCCCATAACCGACACGCACACACCCACCCACATATTCTCGAACACCCACCCACACACCCGCAACTATCCAGCAAAACACACATCACAAAACCACACACACATACCCCCGCCAACCCACACATCCCGCACCTATCCACACACACATTCTGCACCCTCACAATTTTGAGAGAGAAAGAAAAAAACATTTAAAGTTTTCATTTTAAGCCCCCTCGTACTAACAGTATAGGGGATCCATTTCAGCCAAGCTTCATTGTGGAGACGACGCTTCATTGAATGGCTGATGTTACTATTAGGTAACCGAGAAACCGTGCTTAGTTTTACTAAGTGAACTTGCCCAGGCATATTAACAACATTTAATTGGGGGGTAGAAGTATGGTGAGGCCCTGGTGAGGACCGGGATTTTTTCACGTGGACTTCTAGTAATAAAATTTCCCCTGGTCTCTGAGTACTGAGATCGGACGCCCGTGTGTATTGTTGCGCACGTAAAACATCCCTTGGCAGTTGGAAATCAAAAAAAGAGTAGCCTAACGGTGCTGCCCGGGCAAAATTTTGAGTTAAAAATTTACCCAAGTATTTCAGGATGCTCGCCGGTGCTACGGAGTTCATGCACTGAGCTGAGTTTCTCCAGACTCAGGCTTGAGTTAGGAGGAGAATTGAGCACCTATGGGTTACACCCGTGTGCCGTGATGTTGATCCATCGACTAAAACTAAAAACTAAAACTAATTAACAACAGTTAGACAACGAGACGAGAATTAAATTAAATATATAGTCTGAGTGCCTCTTCTATACGTAGTTTGAATATACATAACAGGTGAGGTTCTTCTATACGCACATCGTGTATATAGAATGTGTATGTTTCTTTTATGCCGGCTTCTTGGCCTAGAGGTTAGCAACTTTTCTCCGTAATCTCGTATACTCTCGTAAGTACGGTGAGAATCAGCAGTGGTTCGAATCGCATTGGTAACTTACGGGGTATGTGAGCCGGCCGTTCAGAAAGCAAAGGCAAACTACTGAGCGTAATCTTGCCAAGAAATCAACAATCAGCTGAAAGATGCTGCTGTTGACAGCAATGTCCTGTAAAGGGTATGCAAACAATAGAATGTGTGTTGTTCTTAATTGGAATTCTCGCTGGTGCCACGGAGTTCGTGCACAGTCCGAAAATTCTCCTTGTATGATCAATGGCAGGAGATAGAAGCTGCCTGTGTAGCATACGAGACAATACTGAATGTGTTTCTTTGCCAAGAAAATTAATGCTAGCTGAAATATGTACTCAACGACCTGACCCTTGCTGGTGTGTTTGTCCTCAACGACCTGACCCTTGCTGGTGTGTTTGTCCTCAACGACCTGACCCTTGCTGGTGTGTTTGTCCTCAACGACCTGACCCTTGCTGGTGTGTTTGTCCTCAACGACCTGACCCTTGCTGGTGTGTTTGTCCTCAACGACCTGACCCTTGCTGGTGTGTTTGTCCTCAACGACCTGACCCTTGCTGGTGTGTTTGTCCTCAGTCCTGGCAGGACGTGCTGCTCAAGTGGGACAAGACCCAGTACGAGAACATTTCTGACGTCCGGATCCCCTCGGACAAGATCTGGCTCCCGGATATCCTGCTCTATAACTTGTGAGTCTCTGTGTGTGTTTGTCTTCAGGCATTTCTTGAGTTGTCCATCATTTACATGAGTTTGTCTTCATATCTTCGTGAGTTGTCTGCCATTTACATGTGTTTGTCTTCATATACTTCGTGAGTTGTCTGCCATTTACATGTGTTTGTCTTCATATACTTCGTGAGTTGTCTGCCATTTACATGTGTTTGTCTTCATATACTTCGTGAGTTGTCCACCATTTGTAAACGACCTGGGCCTGAAGTAAGTACTAGCAACTGTAAAGACGGACTGTGTCACCGTGCCACATCAGCCATCCAGTGCCGGGTGGTCTCTGATATAACTAGTGGATCTGTTACATGTTACCAGTGTGCCTACAGATGTGTTGAAGGGATCGTTAGTGCTGCTGTCGTCATCGGATGTTTGGGTGTGTGTAGTCTAACTGTTGGGTGTGTGTAGTCTAACTGTTGGGTGTGTGTAGTCTAACTGTTGGGTGTGTGTAGTCTAACTGTTGGGTGTGTGTAGTCTAACTGTTGGGTGTGTGTAGTCTAAGTGTTGGGTGTGTGTAGTCTAACTGTTGGGTGTGTGTAGTCTAACTGTTGGGTGTGTGTAGTCTAAGTGTTGGGTGTGTGTAGTCTAAACTGTGGGTGTGTGTAGTCTAACTGTTGGGTGTGTGTAGTCTAACTGTTGGGTGTGTGTAGTCTAACTGTTGGGTGTGTGTAGTCTAACTGTTGGGTGTGTGTAGTCTAACTGTTGGGTGTGTGTAGTCTAACTGTTGGGTGTGTCTAGTCTAACTGTGGGTGTGTGTAGTCTAACTGTTGGGTGTGTGTAGTCTAACTGTTGGGTGTGTGTAGTCTAACTGTTGGGTGTGTGTAGTCTAACTGTTTGGGTGTGTGTAGTCTAACTGTTGGGTGTGTGTAGTCTAACTGTTGGGTGTGTGTAGTCTAAACTGTTGGGTGTGTGTAGTCTAACTGTTGGGTGTGTGCTAGTCTAACTGTTGGGTGTGTGTAGTCTAACTGTTGGGTGTGTGTAGTCTAACTGTTGGGTGTGTGTAGTCTAACTGTTGGTGTGTGTAGTCTAACTGTTGGTGTGTGTAGTCTAACTGTTGGGTGTGTGTAGTCTAACTGTTGGGTGTGTCTAGTCTAACTGTTGGGTGTGTGTAGTCTAACTGTTGGGTGTGTGTAGTCTAACTGTTGGGTGTGTGTAGTCTAACTGTTGGGTGTGTGTAGTCTAACTGTTGGGTTGTGTGTAGTCTAACTGTTGGGTGTGTGTAGTCTAACTGTTGGGTGTGTCTAGTCTAACTGTTGGGTGTGTGTAGTCTAACTGTTGGGTGTGTAGTCTAACTGTTGGGGTGTGTGTAGTCTAACTGTTGGGTGTGTGTAGTCTAACTGTTGGGTGTGTGTAGTCTAACTGTTGGGTGTGTGTAGTCTAACTGTTGGGTGTGTCTAGTCTAACTGTTGGGTGTGTGTAGTCTAACTGTTGGGTGTGTGTAGTCTAACTGTTGGGTGTGTGTAGTCTAACTGTTGGGGTGTGTCTAGTCTAACTGTTGGGTGTGTGTAGTCTAAACTGTTGGGTGTGTCTAGTCTAACTGTTGGGTGTGTGTAGTCTAACTGTTGGGTGTGTGTAGTCTAACTGTTGGGTGTGTGTAGTCTAACTGTTGGGTGTGTGTAGTCTAACTGTTGGGTGTGTCTAGTCTAACTGTTGGGTGTGTCTAGTCTAACTGTTGGGTGTGTGTAGTCTAACTGTTGGGTGTGTCTAGTCTAACTGTTGGGTGTGTGTAGTCTAACTGTTGGGTGTGTCTAGTCTAACTGTTGGGTGTGTGTAGTCTAACTGTTGGTGTGTGCTAGTCTAACTGTTGGGTGTGTGTAGTCTAACTGTTGGGTGTGTGTAGTCTAACTGTTGGGTGTGTGTAGTCTAACTGTTGGGTGTGTCTAGTCTAACTGTTGGGTGTGTGTAGTCTAACTGTTGGGTGTGTGTAGTCTAACTGTTGGGTGTGTGTAGTCTAACTGTTGGGTGTGTGTAGTCTAACTGTTGGGTGTGTGTAGTCTAACTGTTGGGTGTGTGTAGTCTAACTGTTGGGTGTGTGTAGTCTAACTGTTGGGTGTGTGTAGTCTAACTGTTGGGTGTGTGTAGTCTAACTGTTGGGTGTGTGTAGTCTAACTGTTGGGTGTGTGTAGTCTAACTGTTGGGTGTGTGTAGTCTAACTGTTGGGTGTGTGTAGTCTAACTGTTGGTGTGTGTAGTCTAACTGTTGGGTGTGTGTAGTCTAACTGTTGGGTGTGTGTAGTCTAACTGTTGGGTGTGTGTAGTCTAACTGTTGGTGTGTGTAGTCTAACTGTTGGGTGTGTGTAGTCTAACTGTTGGGTGTGTGTAGTCTAACTGTTGGGTGTGTGTCTAGTCTAACTGTTGGGTGTGTGTGGTCTAACTGTTGGGTGTGTCTAGTCTAACTGTTGGGTGTGTCTTAGTCTAACTGTTGGGTGTGTGTAGTCTAACTGTTGGGTGTGTGTAGTCTAACTGTTGGGAGTGTGTAGTCTAACTGTTGGGTGTGTGTAGTCTAACTGTTGGGTGTGTGTAGTCTAACTGTTGGGTGTGTCTAGTCTAACTGTTGGGTGTGTGTCGTCTAACTGTTGGATGTGTGTAGCCTATCTGTTGGGTGTGTCTAGTCTAACTGTTTGGTGTGTGCAGTCTAACTGTTGGGTGCGTGTATTTTCACTGTTGGGTGTGTGTAGTTTAATTGTTCCTGTATGCTTGTTAAGATTATCGTTGATTACAGTCAAATGTAAAGATAGACATGTAGACATTCTATTTCTTTCATTCTGCATCTACTCTATTCCTCTCACATCTTCTTCACTTCTCTCGAATCTATTTTCTGCTCCCGAAATCTACTTCCCACATGTGACACATATTTCCTACATCTGGCATCTACTTCCTACATCTGACATCTACTTCCTACATCTGACATCTACTTCCTACATCTGACATCTACTTCCTACATCTGACATCTACTTCCTACATCTGACATCTACTTCCTACATCTGACATCTACTTCTACATCTGACATCTACTTCCTACATCTGACATCTACTTCCTACATCTGACATCTACTTCCCACATCTGACATCTACTTCCTACATCTGACATCTACTTCCTACATCTGACATCTACTTCCTACATCTGACATCTACTTCCTACATCTGACATCTACTTCCTACATCTGACATCTACTTCCTACATCTGACATCTACTTCCTACATCTGACATCTACTTCCTACATCTGACATCTACTTCCTACATCTGACATCTACTTCCTACATCTGACATCTTCTTCCTACATCTGACATCTACTTCCTACATCTGACATCTACTTCCTACATCTGACATCTACTCTACTTCCTACATCTGACATCTACTTCCCACATCTGACATCTAGTTCCTACATCTGACATCTACTTCCTGCATCTGGCATCTACTTCCTACATCTGACATCTACTTCCTACATCTGACATCTAGTTCCTACATCTGACATCTACTTCCTACATCTACTTTTCTACATCTGGCATCTACTTCCTACATCTGGCATCTACTTCCCACATCTGACATCTACTTCCTACATCTGACATCTACTTCCTACATCTGACATCTACTTCCCACATCTGACATCTACTTCCTACATCTGACATCTACTTCCTACATCTGACATCTAGTTCCTACATCTGACATCTACTTCCTACATCTGGAATCTACTTCCTACATCTGGCATCTACTTCCTACATCTGACATCTAATTCCTACATCCTGACATCTAGTTCCTACATCTGACATCTACTTCCCACATCTGACATCTAGTTCCTACATCTGACATCTACTTCCTACATCTGACATCTAGTTCCTACATCTGACATCTACTTCCTACATCTGACATCTGCTTCCCACATCTGGCATCTACTTCCCACATATGACATCTACTTCCCACATCTGACATCTACTTCCCACATCTGACATCTATAATGAATAATATATTTCATATTTCACCTGATGTTATGCAGCGAAATATGTCAGGCAATAAATCTTTCAGCATATTGTTTGCTGCTTCTGTACTTACATTCTCTAACGAAATACATTGTTGTTGTTGTTGTTGTTGTTGTTGTTGTTGCTGATGCTGCTGCTGCTGCTGTTGCTGCTGCTGCTGCTGCTGTTGTTGTTGTTGGTGTATTAGCTAATGTAGGGAGTCTCTGTGGCGAATGGTCAAGCCGTTTGACTCGTGCTCGGAAGGTTGTGGGTTCGATTCCGGGCCGCACCCTTCGGTTTACGAGTTAAATGTTTCGGAGACTCCTGTGGGTCGTCGCTAAAAGCTACGGAGTTCGTGCTTTGTGTGACGCTTTCCGCGCTGCGGAAAGAGACTGAGCCATATGGGATAAAACCCGGTGCGATGAAGTCGACTTTTAAGCAACTTTTATTTTTTTTAACATGTGTATGTGTGTTGAGAAACGTAAGCAGCCAGCACATACGCTCCACGACTTCCTTGTTTCGCCTGTCTGCAGCTTTGCTGAAGAACATGGCCTTGACAATCCTTGGCCTCTTAGGTGATCCTTGCCCAAAACATTGTAATAACCAGCCTGACTGGTGCCTTCTCGATCTGCTGGTCGATGTGTCTGACCCAAGACTGGTCACTCAACAGTGACCAAAGCTTGTCCACATTGGTGGATGGGTGGATGGATTGATGGGCTGTGGAATGTGGTGTTGGTCTTGTGGTAGAATCCCATACCCACTGTGGCAAAGTAACCAGGGGAGTGTTTCTCAGAGTTCATTCTTCGGTGATGCTGGCACTAGCCATACATCAAAGAAGAACTGATACGAGAGCAAGATGATGCCCCAGAAGAAAATGGATTGGATTGGGTCTATATCAGTCATAATATTACAAGAAGAGACCAGCGGAGGAGGAGGAACGAGGAAGGAAGAAGGGAGGAGGAAGAGGGGAGGAGTGGGTGGAGGGTGAGGAAAAAGAATGATAGGACCAGCATCAGGAAAAGCAGAACAAAACGTGCATGAAGAAGAGAAAGGAAGAGGAAAGTGAAAAAAAGAAAGTGGAGGATGTGGAGGTGTGTGTGAGGGGACGGCAAGGATGAAGACAAAGATGGATAGGACTATTAGCAGAAGATGTAGGCGGAGGAGACGAAGAAAAAGACGAAGGACAAGAACAAAAAAGAAGAAGAAGAAGAGCAAGAAGATGAAGAAGAACAAGAAGAAGAGCAAGCAGATGAAGAAGAACAAGAAGAAGAGCAAGAAGATGAAGAAGAACAAGAAGAAGAAGTGCAATGGTGGACGTTCAATCAATACCAACACGAATTGCCCGATGCACTCTATTTTTATCACTGCCCCGCTCGTTCCATCCTTATTCTCTCACGCAATCTCATTTCACCGTCCAGTTTTTGCATTTCTTCATATTCTCTACCGTCCCTATCGGCCCCCCTCCCGCCTTCCCTAATTAGGTAGACAGTAAAACTCATATTTTCAAAATCCGTTATTGATTCACGGAAAATTATAGATTAACTTATGAAATACTCATGAATCAAATATTTCTGCCCACTCTGCCCAGAATGATCTAGTATTAATAACGCTGGACAAGTTTTCAGCCAAACCTGAATTTTTGTCCCCCCTTGAAATCGATTCCCGGAAATGGCCCGAGTTATCCTCGTCAGCCCACTGAATGTGGAGCGGCAGTGTGAGTTCTTAATTGTATTATCACCTCACGAATCGACCGCCTTCCTGGGTGCACGACGATACAGCAGCGCGGGGAGGAGGGGGGTGGCGCTGACTTATTTATCACCCTCAAGAACGATGCTAAAATGAGGATTTAATCAGTCTCCCATTCTAATCCGGGAACCGTGGTAGAATGGTGGCCTGCGCACTCGCCTCGCGGTCGGCTGGTTCATGGTTCAAACTCCCTCATGGATGGGTTTTATTGGTGGCCATATATCTCTGGGTTCCAACTAGCAGAAAGATGTGTAGTGATCATCCTACCGCAAGTGTGTGATCATCATACGGCATGTGTGTGATCATACTTCGGCAAGTGTGTGATGATCTTACGGCAATTGTGTGATAAATCCTATGGCAATTGTGTGATCATCCTACGGCAAGTTTGTGATTATTCTACGACAAGTATTTCCCAGAAGGTCACTGTTCCCACAGCCGGCTGGAGAGATTCTCGCTCCTTCCTTAGTTTCTCTGCCACATGCCGTTCCTTGCCCAGAATGTCTTTACTATACCGTATCCTGAGCCACGTTAGTCTAAACTGCCTCGACTTCCCAGAAACACATCTTCCTGGACTGTTTGTGCTGTCCCGCGGTTACCATGGCTATCTGGGATGTGATCACAGTATGCAGTCTCGGAGGCGAAGTGGTTAAGCTGCCTGGCCCCCCGCTTCCAAGGTTGTTGATCCGATTCCGAGCTTTGACATCCTGTTCACGCGGCTCCTGGGGGTCTTCGCTGAAGCTACAGAGTGCGTGCCTGTGCGTCGCTTTCTGCAAGCCGCCCTGTGGAAAGAGAACGAACTGTATGGTATAACACCCGGTGCAATTGTAATAAGTAATAAACATTTCCCTTGGTTTCTGGGTATTGAGATCGGACGCCCGTGTGTATTGTTGCGCACGTAAAAAATCCCTTGGCAGCTGGAAATCGAAAAAAGAGTAGCCTAACGGCGCTGCCCTGGGCAAAATTTCGAGTTAAAAAATCTACCCAAAGTATTTCAGGATCCTCGCCGGTGCTACGGAGCTCGTGCACTGAGCTGAGTTTCTCCAGACTCAGGTTTGCAGAGTCTCTGTGGCGAAGTGGTCAAGCCGTTTGACTCGTGCTCCGAAGGTTGTGGGTTCGATTCCGGGCTGCATCCTTCGGTTTACGAGTTAAAATGTTTCGGAGACTCCTGTGGGTCGTCGCTAAAAGCTACGGAGTTCGTGCTTTGTGCGACGCTTTCCGTGCTGCGGTAAAGAGACCGAGCCATATGGGATAAAAACCCGGTGCAATGAAGTCTACCCTGTCGACTATTAAGCGACTTTTAAGCACTTATGGGTTACACCCGTGTGCCGTGATGTTGATCCATTGACTAAACTAAAATTTAAAAAAAGCCGGTGCAATGAAATCGATCCTATATAAACCTGTGTAAATGATGAAACTAGTGAAAGGTGTGAGAGAGGACATCTCGATCTGAGCTCGCTGACCAGACAGTCTCAACACCAACTCTCAGAGGTCAGACAGTGGACACGAGTGCGCAATCTGCGGACAGGACATTGAGTATCCACACAAATAAGTCGACAACTTTATACCTGGGAAATTAGTGGACAACTCTATACTTGGAAAATTAGTGTGGCGTCTTTACATCTGAGAAATTATTGGAAAACTATATAAATGAAATATTAGTGGACATCTCTATACCTGAGAAATTAGTGGACATCTTTACATCTGAGAAATTAGTGGAAAACGCTATACCTAAGACATTAGTGGACAACTCTATATATGATAAATTAGTGGACAGCTTTATATGTGAGAAATTAGTGAAAAACTCTGTATCTGAGAAATTAGTGGACAATTCTGTATCTGGGAAATTAGTGGACAACTCTGTATCTGAGGGAAATAGAGGACAACTCTGTATCTGAGAAATTAGTGGACAACTCTGTATCTGAGAAATTAGTGGACAACTCTGTATCTGAGAAATTAGTGGACAACTCTGTATCTGAGAAATTAAACTCGGTATCTGAGAAAATAATGGACAACTCTGTATATGAGAAATTAGGGGCAGCTCTGTATCCCAGAAATTAGTGGACAACTCTGTATCTGAGATATTAGTGGACAACTCTGTATCTGAGAAATTAGTGGACAACTCTGTTTCTGAGAAATTAGTGGGCAGCTCTGTTTCTGAGAAATTAGTGGACAACTCTGTATCTGAGAAATTAGTGGGCAACTCTGTATCTGAGAAATTAGTGGGCAGCTCTGTCTCTGAGAAATTAGTGGGCAGCTCTGTATCTGAGAAATTAGTGGGCAGCTCTGTATCTGAGAAATTAGTGGGCAACTCTGTATCTGAGAAATTAGTGGGCAGCTCTGTCTCTGAGAAATTAGTGGGCAGCTCTGTATCTGAGAAATTAGTGGGCAGCTCTGTCTCTGAGAAATTAGTGGGCAGCTCTGTATCTGAGAAATTAGTGGGCAGCTCTGTATCTGAGAAATTAGTGGGCAGCTCTGTATCTGAGAATTAGTGGGCAGCTCTGTATCTGAGAAATTAGTGGGCAGCTCTGTATCTGAGAAATTAGTGGCAGCTCTGTATCTGAGAAATTAGTGGGCAGCTCTGTATCTGAGAAATTAGTGGGCAGCTCTGTATCTGAGAAATTAGTGGGCAGCTCTGTATCTGAGAAATAAGTGGGCAGCTCTGTATCTGAGAAATTAGTGGGCAGCTCTGTATCTGAGAAATTAGTGGGCAGCTCTGTATCTGAGAAATTAGTGGGCAGCTCTGTATCTGAGAAATTAGTGGGCAGCTCTGTATCTGAGAAATTAGTGGGCAGCTCTGTATCTGAGGGAAATAGTGGACAACTCTGTATCTGAGAAATTAGTGGACAACTCTGTATCTGAGAAATTAGTGGACAACTCTGTTTCTGAGAAATTAGTGGGCAGCTCTATTTCTGAGAAATTAGTGGACAACTCTGTATCTGAGAAATTAGTGGGCAACTCTGTATCTGAGAAATTAGTGGGCAGCTCTGTCTCTGAGAAATTAGTGGGCAGCTCTGTATCTGAGAAATTAGTGGGCAGCTCTGTATCTGAGAAATTAGTGGGCAGCTCTGTATCTGAGAAATTAGTGGGCAGCTCTGTATCTGAGAAATTAGTGGGCAGCTCTGTATCTGAGAAATTACTGGGAAGCTCTGTATGTGAGAAATTAGTGGGCAGCTCTGTATCTGAGAAATTAGTGGGCAGCTCTGTATCTGAGAAATTAGTGGGCAGCTCTGTATCTGAGAAATTAGTGGGCAGCTCTGTATCTGAGAAATTAGTGGGCAGCTCTGTATCTGAGAAATTAGTGGGCAGCTCTGTATCTGAGAAATTAGTGGGCAGCTCTGTATCTGAGAAATTAGTGGGCAGCTCTGTATCTGAGAAATTAGTGGGCAGCTCTGTATCTGAGGGAAATAGTGGACAACTCTGTATCTGAGAAATTAGTGGACAACTCTGTATCTGAGAAATTATTGGACAGCTCTGTATCTGAGAAATTAAACTCTGTATCTGAGAAAATAATGAACAACTCTGTATCTGAGAAATTAGTGGACAACTCTGTATCCGAGAAATTAGTGGACAACTCTGTATCCGAGAAATTAGTGGACAACTCTGTATCTGAGAAAGTAGTGGACAACTCTGTATCTGAGAAGGATTGGACAACTCTGTATCCGAGAAAGTAGTGGACAACTCTGTATCCGAGAAATTAGTGGACAACCCTGTATCCGAGAAATTAGTGGACAACTCTGTATCTGAGAAAGTAGTGGACAACTCTGTATCTGGGAAATTAGTGGACAACTCTGTATCCGAGAAAATAGTGGACAACTCTGTATCCGAGAAATTAGTGGACAACTCTGTATCCGAGAAATTAGTGGACAACTCTGTATCCGAGAAATTAGTGGACAACTCTGTATCCGAGAAATTAGTGGACAACTCTGTATCCGAGAAATTAGTAGGCAGCTCTGTATCTGAGAAAGTAGTGGACAACTCTGTATCTGGGAAATTAGTGGACAACTCTGTATCTGAGAAATTAGTAGGCAGCTCTGTTTCTGAGAAATTAGTGGACAACCCTGTATCTGAGAAATTAGTGGGCAGCTCTGTTTCTGAGAAATTAGTGGACAACCCCCACTGCCGAGAATCGGCAGCGGTTCGCTCCGCTCGGGTAACTTACGGGGGTATGTGAGCCGGTCCTTCAGAAAGCAATGGCAAACTACTGAACGTAAAATCTTGCCTAGTACATCAACAGTAGCTGAAAAATACTGAAGTTGAATGTAACGTCCAATAAGGGATATGCAACATTTTTTTTAAAAAGTAGACAACTCTATATATGACAATTTAGTCGACAGCTCTGTACTCGAGAAATTAGTGGACAACTCTGCACCAGAGTACAACAAAGATTCAGACTTGCCCTGACAGCCAGAAGTTGCTGTAAACAACAGAAGTCACACGTCATGGTCGTTGATGCGGAAGACAAGGGGAGACAGCCTCCCAAGAATCAGTTTACGTGTACGTCACAAATCATTTATCTTGATGTGACATGCAGTGGAGTTCCTGAAATATGTGTGCAAGAAGGGGTGATTCCAGGATATATGTGCATTCAGGAGTGTGTCCTTGATATGTGTGCAAGCAGGGGGTGTCCATGATAGTGTGTGCAAGAAGAGGTGTGTCCACGATATGTGTGCAAGAGGGCGCGTGTCCGTGCTATGTGAAAAAGCAGGGGCGTATTCGTGATATATAGTCCTTGATGGTCTAGCATTCCATTTCACATGATGATCTGTAGACTTCTATTTCACATGTTCATCTGTAAACGTAAGTTTTATATGATAATCTGTAAACTTATATTTCACATGATAATCTATAAACTTACATTTCACATGTTGATCTGTCGACTTATACCGAGAGAGAGAGAGAGAGAGAGAGAGAGAGAGAGAGACGCACACGCGCACACACACGCGCACACACACGCGCACACACCGCAGAGAGAGAGAGAGAGAGAGAGAGATTGATTGATTGATTGATGATTGATTGATTGATTGATCTTTATTTTAGAAGGGTTACAAATTGGGCACGCAGGCCCGTCTTACATTCAGCCCTTCCAGTCACTCATCTTTCGTTCATCAATAGTGCATGATGCATTCACATATGAAGGGAGTCTTCGTGGCGAAGAGAGAGAGACGAAGCGTATACACGTCAGAACAAATCCACATTACAGGAAGTTGCTTGTAATCACCAACTGAGTCTTGGACAAGCTGCGACTGAAGGCGCGACCCTGAAGAACTAAGTGTTTTATTTATTTATTTATAGTTGAAAGATGGTTAAGTTAAACATATCAGACAATTTATGTACTTTCAAATAAAGACCACTTCTGTCGCTTGTACCTTTCTCTCATTCTCTCTCTCTCTCTCTCTCTCTCTCTCTCTCTCTCTCTCTCTCTCTCTCTCTCTCTCTCTCTCTCTCTCTCTGTGTCTCTCTGTCTTTTTGTCTGCCCTCTCTCTCTCTCTCTTTTCTCTCTCTTTCTCTCTCTTTTTATTCATGTCTGTCTGTCTGTCTGTCTGTCTGTCTGTCTGTCTGTCTGTCTGTCTGTCTGTCTGTCTGTCTGTCTGTCTGTCTGTCTGTCTGTCTGTCTGTCTGTCTGTCTGTCTGTCTGTCTGTCTGTCTGTCTGTCTGTCTGTCTGTCTGTCTGTCTGTCTGTCTGTCTGTCTGTCTGTCTGTCTGTCTGTCTGTCTGTCTGTCTGTCTGTCTGTCTGTCTGTCTGTCTGTCTGTCTGTCTGTCTGTCTGTCTGTCTGTCTGTCTGTCTGTCTGTCTGTCTGTCTGTCTGTCTGTCTGTCTGTCTGTCTGTCTGTCTGTCTGTCTGTCTGTCTGTCTGTCTGTCTGTCTGTCTGTCTGTCTGTCTGTCTGTCTGTCTGTCTGTCTGTCTGTCTGTCTGTCTGTCTGTCTGTCTGTCTGTCTGTCTGTCTGTCTGTCTGTCTGTCTGTCTGTCTGTCTGTCTGTCCTGTCTGTCTGTCTGTCTGTCTGTCTGTCTGTCTGTCTGTCTGTCTGTCTGTCTGTCTGTCTGTCTGTCTGTCTGTCTGTCTGTCTGTCTGTCTGTCTGTCTGTCTGTCTGTCTGTCTGTCTGTCTGTCTGTCTGTCTGTCTGTCTGTCTGTCTGTCTG
>JACEFZ010028210.1:0-10000 GCA_014155875.1 Cepaea nemoralis
AAAAATTTAAAAAGGTAAAAATCAAATTTCCCTAATTAGCACCCCTTGCCGAATAAAGGGCTACCTGAGAGCGCTCTCGCTTCGATTAGAATGGGCGAAAAAAAATTGTGTAGTGAGTGGATGTTGGGCGTTATAGTGACCTCATCATCGATCAGGGGCCGTCTCCAAAAATTGAAAGTTGGCTGCAAGGGTCTAAAAACCTGTCTTCCTTTTTTGCTTGGGTGTACACTGTCGGGGTTTATGTTCGCCCAATCTCTTGATGTTATCCCCAAACTTGTATCGTTTTTTACCTCTTGCTCGCTTCCCCCAAACCCTTTGGGCCTTCCACTAGGGTTTTTTATAAGGTTTTACGCCTTTTAACGGGCCAAAAATTATTTCACTTCCCTTTCCTTTTTATTTCTTTCATAAACTCTCCTTCTTTTCCCAGTTTTTCTAGAACCTCTGCATTTTTTGGGTTTTTTTTTTTTCCCATGAAATAACATATTCGCCCTGTATACCACATCTCTAGGGCTTCTATGTGATTTTTCTACTTGCTTGTTAAGGGTCCAGGCTTCGCGCCAAGTTCTTTGTCCATCAAGAATGTGATGACCATTCACTTCATCCAGTGGGGTTTAAAGTATAAAAAAATGATTTCTAAGTTTGGCTGATAAGGCATTATTTTGGCTCGAAATGTTCTTTGACAATGTGGGCAAAGAATGCTTGACGTTCCAGGAGGAGGATCTCCTGCAGTGGTCTTTCTGTTCAGCCTTTTCTGCACAGCTCTTGCAGTCCTGGTTTGCTTTCACAAGTGACTGCACCCTTATGTAATGATGTACGCCACGAATTACGGTATTTAGCAGCAGTCTCCCGGTGTCAAGATGAATTCCAAAAGCTTTCAGTGAGATTTTCAGAGTGTCTTTAAAGCGTTTCCTTGGCCGCCTTGGGAGCGTTTACCACAACGTAGCTCGCCGTAAAACAAGTTGTTTAGGAGCCTGTAGTCTGGTGTACAGTGTTAAGTGATTCAACCCAGCGAATCTTATTTTTCATCAGGAGAGTGTGGATACTGGCATGGACGCTCTTTCTAGAACTTCAGTGTCTGGGATCTTGTCTTGCCATTAATCTCAATAGCTTCCCGTGGAAGTGGTTTAATTTCCAGGGGGAAATGTCGCTGATAAACAGTCCAGGTTTCACAAGCATATAGAAGTGTGGATAATACAACTGCTTTGTAAACTTTTAGCTTTGTTTGCAGGCTTGTTCTATTTCTGTCCCATACATTCTTGTACAGTCTGCCAAAGGCCGCGCTGACCTTGGAGATTCTTGCATTCACTTCGGCATCAATTGTGACAGCTTGTGACACAGTGCTGCCAAGATAGGTGAATTTGTCCATAACACTTAATCTATGACCGTACACCTTGATATTCTGCACGGTGTGATTATTCCCTGGAGCTGGCTGGTACATACTACAGTCTTCTCCAAGTTGATATTGAGCCCAATTTGGCACGGTATATGAGAAAGCTGCAATCATTGTGTTGCATGTCTGCTCTGAGTTGGCACTATAGAGCGCAATCATCAACAAACAGCAGTTCTCTGACGGTGTCGCTGTTAGTTTTGGTTTTGGCTGTCAGCCATTCTGAGATTGAACAACTTTCCATCCATGCGGTAATTGATTTCTATTCAATGTCATTGTTCTCGAAGGCATTCGTCAGCATAGCTGAAAACATGAGACTGAAAGTGTTGGTGCCCGGACACATCCTTGCTTCACTCCATTAGTGACAGGAAAGGGCCCAGACAGTTCACCATTTTCCTGTACTCTTGTCTGCATACCATCATGAAATAGCGGCACTATTTGGACAAACTTTTGTGGACAGTCATATTTCGCCCTAATCTTCCACAGTCCTTCTCTGCTGACTGTATCATAAGCCTTGGTAAGGTCAATAGAAGTGGAGAAGATTTCAGAGTTCTGTTCCTGACATTTCTCTTGCAGCTGCCTTGCAGCGAAAATCATGTCAACAGATTCTCGTTCTTTTCTGAAGCCACACTGACTCTCAGGAAGAAGACCTTATCGAGATGGGCCGTGAGCGATTGAGAAGAATTGTGGTGAGTATCTTCCCTGCGATTAAAAGCAAGGAGATGCCTCGGTGGTTGTCCACAAGATTGACGGTTTCCTTTACGTTAGTAAAGGTGGACCTATTGAGGCGTCCTTGAAATCTTGTTGCATGGTCTCGTTCACCCATATGTTTGTAAAGACTTGGTGAAGCTGCTCTATTAGGACCGGCCCACCTGCCTTGTATATCTCTGCTGGGATGGAATCCAGGACAGGCGCCTTTCCACTGGAAAGTTGCTGGATGGCTTTGGTTAGTTCTACTAGGGTTGGCTGGTCATCAAGTGTTTCATTAGTGGAACTTGAGGAAGGCAGTTGATGGTTTCATCATCAAAGAAGGAACTACATTTAAGATATTGCTGAAATGCTATGCGCAGCGTTGAAGGCTTCTTTCCTATCGGTGACCAATGTTCCTCCATCTGCACTGAGGAGGAGAACTATACTTTCAGTGAGTCGTAGAAGTTTTTCAAATCATGTCTGTCAGCAAAGCCTTGAATTTCACCAGCTTTGTTGCTCAGCCAGGAGTCCCGCAGGTGCCGAAGTTTCTGCTGCACAACTCTCCGAATGTTACTGAAGGCATCTTTTTTTTTCTTTTTTCTTTGTGTGTGTGATGTTGACTTCGGGTCATTCAAATGTGCCTTGAGGAGAAGATGTTTCTCGGCAGCAATTAGTTGATGTCTTCAGAATTTTCATGAAACCAGTCTTTATGCTTTCGGACTTTGGGGCTGGACCCTGGATTTCCATAGTAGTGTTGCAAATTATGTCCTTTAGGGCCCTCCACTCTGTTTCCGCATCCTGTTTAGCTGCAGCATTGGCTTAAGGCCGTCTTCCAGCATGTTTTCAAATGACAGCTGCATTGTTTTTGCTGTTTAGGCGGGTGACATTTAATTGTTGTTGTGTGTTGTTTTGTTTTTTATTTTTGAATTTTTTACCCCTTGAGGACGCCGTGGTGGTTTGGTGTGTATGTTTACTTTCGAGATAATGAGACGATGGTCTGTCCAACATTCTGCACCACACATGTATATTGTCACTTGAACGTCTTGTCTGTCACTCCTCCTGACGATGACATAGTCAATGAGGTGCCAGTGTTTCGAGCGAGGTTCATCCATAATGTCCTATTTCTCGTGGGAAGACGGAAATTGTGTTGGTGATCAGGAGATCGTGTTCGGCACCTGTCTGAAGGAGGAGGAGCCCATTGCTGTTACAATTTCCGACTCCATACTTTCCAATGATGCCACTCGAAGAGGTGGTGTCCTTGCCTACTCTGGCATTGAAGTCCCCAAGAAGTATAAGTTTGTCTCCTTTGGGAACGTTGTGCAGGTCTTCATAGAACTTGTTTTTGACGTTATCTTCATTTGTCATGGTTGGTGCGTAGACACTCACGATGGTTGCATGCTTTTTTCCTTTCAGCTGGGGTAACTTAATAGTTATAAGCCTGTCATTTATAGCCTTCAGCTAGTTTGCCAACCAGGACCGACTTAATGGCAATTTCCACACCGGATTTGCGTCATTCATCGCTTTCCTTCCACTCCAGTAACATGTTTAGCCGGCATTTACTTCACAGATTTGGCCTTCTTCTGCAAGTCGTGTCTCGCTCAAGGTTGCAATGTCGATGTTGTACCCGACCAGCTCTCTCTATATAATCGCAAATTATTCGAACACTATCTCAGTACTTTTTACCTTCCCCCTTAATAATAGAGATAATAATAATAATAACAAAACCCTAGTATAACAGCCAGTCCCCTTTTGGTAGGCCAGTATATTCCACATGGCTAATAACAAGTGTCACATCAATATCTAATATTACTGAGTCGTGTAGTTTTGATGTTCGCATTTTGCCCATGCCTTTATAATGCATATCTTTTATATTGTTGCTGTTCTCTGTTAGCCTTGAATGGTGTGTGAATGAAATAATGTATGAAAGAGAGTGATAGAAGGGTAGAATGTTAGATGGGCCTGCGTGCCCAATTCTTAACCCTTTGAAAATAAAGTTTGTTCGATCGTTCGTTCGTTTTGTTCAGTGCTGTTCGTCTCTCTGTGTTCGACGCGCCGTCTCTATCAAGTAGGGTGCGTACATTCCAAGTTCCGATTGTTAAGGGAATATGGTTAACTCTTCTAGCATTACCTGTTTTTACTTTGTTTGTATGTCGACCGTAGTACAGGCTACCCACCAACCGCGGATAGCTCGTTTGGTAATGATGGAGCAGACAATGTTTAGGACACCTTTTCTAGCCCCTTCCTCATGCTATGGAGGTGAGCAGTGCTTTCCTTTAGAGAACTGCTCAGTTACTTAGGGAATGGGGGGGGGTGGGGGTTGCCGAATCCCACTGCTGCTCTGGTCAGTAGAAGACAACCATATGGCCTGAGCCGCCTGTGTGCAGGTCTGCAACTACGGCTGCCAGCGTACCCACGCCTGCCGCTTCTCCACTCGCACATCACCACAGGGCTTGAAGGTGATATATGAAGTTGGATGAAGAATGACTTGCGCAATGAATTGGATTAAAGTGAGGAAGAGTTGCGCAATTCGTCGACCTCAGTCTCTCGCCTGAGTCCATCTGAGTCCAGTGGCAAGACAAGTCAAGACGACTGGAGACGAATACAGGTGCAGTGGATGACCAGGGCACTCTACGTGCCTTGCCGTGCTCATTACGTTCCACAATGCTTTGCAGGTAAACGCTGTCTTGCCCGTTGAATCACCAGTGAGTCTGCCGAATCCTGTCTTCACACGCTGGGTTGGCATACCCTAGTTCACCGCTTGGTTTGACACCAAATCGGCTACCCACGCCTGCTTTAGCCAGGCTCTCACAGCTGTTGCCCGGGGGGTGGCGGGGGGGGGGGGGGGGGGTGGCCGCTGTCGCATGCTGACAGCTACTAGGAGCCACAAGCGTGAGCTGGATGTCAGGCTTGGAACAGTGGGGGATGGGTCCTGAAGAGGACATGAAAGTCATCCTTACCATCCGCGCCATACAGTAGCGTTGAATATACGTAGCCTTTGACAATTCTCATTTTAAATGGGTTATTAATCTCTCTAGATGTTAATACTGATTTCATGCCGTTGAAAGCATTTTTGGCCATTCCTATTCTCTTTTTGATTTCTATTTCACTTCTTATATGTCCATGATAGGAGAAACCTGTTACTTGTTCTAGTATCTGCCCGTTTACTGTGATGTTCATTCTTTTCACTGCTAATTATCGTAGATTTTGTTTGTTGGATGTTAATATATCAGCCACATTCTGCACTGTACATGTTTACTTGTTCCACTAGGTCTTGTAACTCTTGCTCACTTTCTTTATGGTAACACGGTATGGTCAGCATACCTAAGATTGTTTATGATTCTTCCATTGATGTTGAGTCCTGGCATTTCAACCAGTTTTAAAAAAAAATTTCTGTGTATAGGTTGAAGAGGCTTGGGGACGGTACACATCCCTGTCGTACTCCTCTTTTTATCTCTATAGGCGACGAATAGTTATTACCGCATCTATTAGACGCCACTTGTTCCCAGTACAAGTTACTAGTAAGTCTGATGTCCTTTCCGTGTACTCCTATATCTTGAAGGCATGTAATTAGTCTTTCATGTTGTACTCTATCAAAAGCTTTCTTGTAGTCTATAAAACAAACGTTTTTGAACTTCTATATATTTTTCAATTAACTTCATCAAACAGATAATTGCTTCTCAGGTGCCGCTGTTTTTTGCGGAACCCAAATTGTTCTTCAGCTATTTCCTCATCTATTTTATGTTGATTTCTTTCTTGTATGACCTTGAATAGTATGAATTACCATTGCTGTATCTGAGATATTACATGGTGAGGTCCCAATCTCTTCCGCGATGGCCAGCCGTGTTCACTTTCGTGGCCAGAACACGCCTCATGTGTGCCACACACTCTGCTGTTTCGCTTTTGAAGCCGTTGATCTATTTAGATTCATCCTTCTTCTCCGCCATCCCAGTCTTTGTGTACTAGGGATGGACATTCCCTTAGTAGGATATTACCCCTACTTCACTCATGTAGTTTAGCCAGTCAGCCAAGACTGTTGGTCGTGGTGTGGCCACCGCCATACACAAGCGGTATTCGTGGAACCAGAGCGGAAAGCGTCGCACAAACACGAACTCCGTAGCTCTAGCGACGACCCACAGGAGTCTCCAAAAATTTTCACTCGTGAACCGAAGGACGCTGCCCGGAATCAAACCCACAACCTTCGGAGCCCGAGTCAAACGGCTTGACCTCTTCGCCACGGAGACTCCCCAGACTAAACATCAAGACAAGTTAAACAGCCTGAATGCAGAGCAGAAGCTACAGAAGGTAGAAGAATTGAAGTGGCATCTAACATCACAGCAGATGTTTTTCACCAAAGCAAAATCACAAACTGAAGCTGCTGTGAAAGCAAGTTTTATTGTGCTGGAGGAGATCGCAAAATTAGGACGACCATTTACAGGAGGTGAGTTTCTGAAGCGCTGCATGATGAAAGTGTGTGGCGTCTTGTATTCAGACAAAAAGCAGATGGTTACAAAGGTAAGCCTTAGCAGAAATGCGGCTGTTGATCGGGTTTATGAGATGGCTACTGATGTGAAAACACAGCTGATCGAAAAAAGGCAAACACTTTGTTGCATTCTCCATTGCCTTCGATGAAAGTAATGACACGACCGACACTGCGCAGCTCGCCTTCTTCATCCGTGGAGTGGACTCCAGTTTGAATGTTACAGAAGATATACTGGACATGAAATCCATGCATGGGACAACGAGAGGAAAAGACGTTTTTGACAACGTATGTCAAAGCCGGCTCCATGGCCGAGGGGTTAGCAGCTTTCTCCGCTAACCCCGAATACTCTCGTCACGTGACGCGACGAGAATTAGCAGTGGTTCGAATCGCAAAAGTGACTTATGAGAGTATGGTGCCGGTCGCTCAGAAAGTCGTGGCGTGCTGATGAGCGTAATCTAGCCTAGGAATCAACATACAGCTGAAAGATGCTGGTGTTGACCGCAACATCCTGAAACAGGATGGAAACGCGGGAAAAAAAAATGTCAAAGTTTAACCAACATGAACCTGCCTTGGGAAAACTTGTTGGACTAACAACAGATGGAGCACCGGCGATGTGTGGCGAAAAAAAGTGGACTAGTTGGAAGGATGCGGTTAAAGATGCAGGAGAACTGTACTGGTGAACTGATAGCATATCACTGCTTCATACACCAAGGATCTCTGTGTGGTAAAGTCCTCAACATGGAAGATATAATGTGCAATGTAACACAAACCGTCAACTTTATCAGAGCCAAGGTTAAAATCACCGCCAATTTCAGTCTTTTTTGTTGTTGTAAGAAATAGAGTCGGCGTTAGGCGACATGCCTTATCATATAGATGTGCGGTGGCTAAGTTGGGGAAAAGTTCTCAGTAGATTTTTCCAGCTGATCGAGGAAATCTGTCAATTCATGGACAGTAAAGGAAAAGATTCCACAGTCTTTCGCGATAAAAAGTAGAAATGTGAGATGGCGTTTCTGTCTGATATAACCACTCATTTTAACTACTTAAACCTGCAGCGCCAGGGACGGGATCACTTTATCATTGATATGCATGATGTAATGAAGGCATTTCAACTGAAGCTACGCTTATGGGATACACAAATGCACCAATGCAACCTGTCTCACTTTTCGTGTTGCCAAGCAATGTTAAACCAAGTCAACGCTGAGGTGTTTCCCAATGCACACTTTGCTGAAAAATTAGCTTATTCGCGCCGAGTTCGCACGGTGCTCTTGTGGATTTGAAGCACAGAAAAAGTAATTTCGAGCTTTTTCCTAATTCATTTGCCATTGATGTGGAAACTGCAACTGTAAATTTGCAGATAGAGTAATAGAGCTGCAGTGTAATGGGACACTAAAAGCAAAGTAGGACACTGTGGGGCTTGCAGAGTTCACTCGTTTCATTCCCGAAGAGATGCCTCGGCTACGTCTACATGCGTCTCGAACCTGGAGCATGTTTGGTAGCACATATCTGTGTGACTTGCAGTTCATCGTGAGAATCTCAATGACACAGTACATTACTCCCAAAATAAACGAACTTGTAGCCAAGAAAAGATGCCAAACATCGTGCTCTGACAAACTGACATAAGAGTGAACAATATTTTTTTTTTATTATTAAAACTTTTTTCTGTTTTAATTTATATTAATGTTTTAAAAAAGTTTAGTTTTCGGTTTATTGAATGTTTATCCTGTTCGGCCCGCAATCTTGCGGGTGATTTAAGTTTAGGACCGCTGAGCGATTGAGTTTGACACCCCTGCTCTACATCATGTATTCAGCAGCATGTCATTTTCAGAACCTCGCTCCCATAATAACCTTTCAGAAAACCTCTCGATCATAAGCAAGATGTCCCACGTCAGATACACCCATCTGGAGATCATCCGGCACACCCTGAAACTATCTTCTCTCTGGCCATCCTCTTCCTTTCTTCCCAGGCATATACACATCCATTATTGTTCTCTCCAAACTTTCGTGACATTTCAAGTGACCAAAATATTTCAATTTTCTTTGTTTGATCGTCTTTAATAGCCAACCTTCTTGAATATTCAGCTTTTGAAATATTGATGCATTTGTTCGTTTATTTATCCAAGACATTCTTAGAACTCGTCCATAACATTTATAATCAAAGGCATTTATGCGCTCTTCAGCTTATTTAGTAAGTGTCCAGGTCTCACAGGCGTATGTTGCAATGGGAAAGATGTATGCTCTTAGAAGTCTAATGTTTAAAGTTCTACCTGTCCCTATCAGCAATTTATTCAGTCGCTTTAGTCTTTGAAGAGCAATAGATATTTGTCTTTTAACTTCTTTCATTGTGTCACCATTGTTGGTAATCAATGACCCAAGATATTCGAAATTGTCCGCCACCTCCAATTTTTCCTCATTAACATATATTTCTTTCTCCATAATAGTTTTATCTGTATCCATTATTTTTGTTTTTGCCATATAAGGTGTCATTTTCACTATTCAATTGTGTTGAAGTTATTAGGGTTTCTATACCATTCTGTGTTGTGAATAGCAATACTGTATCATCAGCATATCGAATCTCTGGTATGTCATGACCACCGATATTGTGGGCATCATATAGCTCCCTCTTTATATCATCTCTGACATTTCTCATTATATTTTCGGTGTACAGGACGAATAGGGGGACAGCACATAGCCTTGACGGACTCCTTGCTTCATGTCAAACCAATCTGATATCTTGCCATCTATTCTAACTGCTGCTTGTTGGTCTAGAAGAGCATTTTTATGAGCTGTATTACATGTGAAGGAAAGCCCATATTCCTCATGATTTCCAAAGTTCCTGATGTTGTACACAGTTAAATGCCTTTGAATAATCCACAAAACATGAGAATAAGTTTACATTAAATTCTCTGAACTTCTCTATTTTTAAACGCATGCTGAGTATGTGATCTCTTTTTCTCCCCATTATGATTTTTAGTAGCATTTTACTTGCGTGACTAATTAGGGCAACAGTTCTATGTCTATAGTTGGTGCATAATTTAGGTGCCCTTTGTTTGGTATTGGAATGAAGATAGTTCTCTTCCAATCTTTTGGCCATATACCATATTTCCATATCTTTTTACATAATGCGTGATATATGTGTGTGCTTTCTTTTCCTCCCGCTTTACTTAGTCGCTTAAAAGTCCGCAGGGTCGACTTCATTGCACCGGGTTTTTATCCCATATGGCTCGGTCTCTTTCCGCATCGCCGAAGGCGTCGCACTCCGTAGCTCTAGCAACGACCCACAGGAGTCTTCGAAAAATGTAACTCGTGAGCCGAAGGTTCGCGGCCAGGAATCGAACCCACAACCTTCGGAACCCGAGTCAAACGACCTGACCACTTCGCCACGAAGACTTGTATCTAATAACATCCAGATGATGTACCATTATTCAGGTTCTTTATTTCCCAAG